>CATIWF010018717.1:0-17468 GCA_949630135.1 Balakata baccata | reverse complement strand
TATATTAATTTAATTTTATACTTTATATTACAAAATTAAATTCATCAAATTAATTATATTTTTAATTTTGATATTAATAAACTTGAATTTTATAATAATTTTATTTATAAATATGTTTGTTTTATTAAGTATAATTAAATACTTAATTAATTATATTAACCATTAATTACATATTTATTAATTTTAATTATATAAATAAATCATTAATTTTATTTAAATTATTATTAAATAATACATGCGGATCCACAACTATTTTTTTAATCATTTGAAATTATCTTCTACTTGCAAAACTTTCAAATTTGTAAAATTTCATGCAATTCAATTTGCAAATGATATGTAGAATGATGAAATTGGCTTTGGTAGCCGAAGTAGATGCCCTAAAATTTCTGAAAAAAAATCACCGGAATTTATGATTGTCAACTAGTTACTGAGTGAGAACATTATTAGCACAAAAATGTAAAACAGAAGATTTATCAACTGAAATGAACGGATGCATGAAAGCAGAGAGAGGCAGAGGCAAACCTAATTAATGCTCGATTTTAACGTTCAATGGAAGAAGAAGAATAGAAAAGGAATAAGCATGTTTCCCGCTCCCGCTCTACTCGTGGAATGCTGCCCGCAAGTTATTTAGAAGTTTCCGACATGGGGGAAAACGTATCGCCTTATTTGACTCGATACGACGTCGTTTAATTTTATTTTTCTGTTTTGTCAGTTTTGGGACTCACTCGATGAGAGTGGCGAGTTGATTATTCACCAATAGTAGCACGACTCAGTAACAACTCAGTTCCGGAACTTGAAGAAGGGGTCAGCAAAATCGTGGACAGCAAGAACCGCCAGTTATATATTTGCATGATCTAAAACCCTTTTCCCTTCAGATCTAAACCCTGGACCCTTCACTTTTAGGGCTACAGATAGAATGGGGATAATCCGAAGCGGGTTCTTATTCATCGCAGGGACGGTGTTTGGCGTCTTCGTTGCTCAGAACTACGACGTTCCAAACATAAGAAAGCTGTCAAACTCTGGCCTTTTAATACCCAAACACATCGAGGAAACTTATAAGAAACCCAAGAAGCGAGGCGAGGATGAATGATTGATTTTGGGAATCGGAATCATGAACTGCTTCTCTTGAGAGTCCAGGTTCTTACATTACTGTTTTCGAGGTTTATGGAATCCTCGTTTTCTTTTTTTCGTTTTTAGTATGAGGTATTCAATGTTAATTTACAGTTGAAAATGAAGATTTATACAATCATATGCTTGTACTGTTTCATTCTTCAATTCATACATATATATGTTTAAATTCTTGGGATTGGTTTCTTTAATCTTTTCAACTATACATTGCCAGTTGATAAATCAAAATTGGGAAAAAAATTAACTGGAAACTTTGAACTGCCAACGTTATATATATGTGATCATGAACATAACAATATGGGAATCTTATGTTAATGGAGAACGCATAATTGTAACAGTCATTGTTAAAGTTTCAGAGGCTTATTATGCTTCATACTCTTCCCGAAGTATTAGTAATCTATAAGGCACGGACGCTCCAACTGTATAGTGTGTCGCGTTTCTGACACCAACACTTGCCGGACACCCATACGAAACATCACGGTGTGTTTTATAATTTTCTAAAAATTAGAAACACATTTCTTTAACTTAAAAATGTAATTTTTTCCTTTCAAAAAACCTAAAACTTACATGTGACACCAATTATTGCTCAATATATTTAATTGTATATCATTTTTATTTAATTTACGTAGAAAGAATAGCTTGTAATTATATCTTTTGAATTAAATTATTTATAAATTTATCTTATATTTTTAATATTTATACATTTCTCCTTTGTGTCCGTATCCTATACTTTTTATAAATATTGTTTCTCAATGTTTGTGTCTGTATCCGTGTTCGTGCTACATAGTTAATAATACATAGTATTATACTGTAGTTACAAGTAGCAGATATGAGATGGTAGCAACTAATTATGGCTTTTGTTATCGCATATACAAATTGAAATGCATATACAAATTTTTCCTACGTAGAAATACAAAGTATAATATAGTTCTCAACAAATTGAAATGGTGACTAGTTAAGATGTATGGTGTTTAATTCTAAGCTGGGATAAATAGGAACATTCCGTCGTTCTGTTATTTTTATTCTCGTTCAAATTCTGAAGGCTTTTATAATTACATTCGGAGGGCATGGGAAAAAATTCACTAGTTACTACAAGGGGGAACTTCATAGTTCATGTTTCTTTCAATGGTGGGTTTGATGAATCCATTTTAAATTGTTTAATCTGGAAGTCATTTAGAAGCAGGATACAAAAGTCATGCTGCTACTAAGAGGTTTCCTTAGCTTCCCGAGACATGAAAGCTAATGAGTGTAATTCTGCAGTGAATGTACTTGAAAATAGATTATTCAGCCATGAAGAGAGGACATGGAGAAATCGTACACAGTGCTTGGACTCTCTGTGGTCCAGGTAACATCTCTCTTGGCCAGTTCTTCCTTGTGAATGATTGACTGAGGGCATCAGTTTATATAGGTGGATAGAGTTCAGTGTTTCACTAATTTATATATTCTTCCTGAATTTGTTGTTGCCTTGCTGGTGGTAACTTTCAGCCTAAGGTCAGTAAGTAATGCAACCTTTTCCGTCTTTATCCTTGCCCTGTATTATATTTAGTTTGGGTTTGTAAGTTGGTCAAAACTTTGAACTTTAGCATAATTTTTCTTATTATGCTTATTCTTTCATGTCCTGAAGAAGATGATTAGAGGACATCCACAACCTGAGTTATACTGCCAAGAATTTGGTCCTATTGCTGCTATGACTTTCAATACTTGTCCTCTGGTGTTTCTACTCATTTTGGGCAACTCCTTTTTTCATTTAAAATTATCTCCAGCATTGAAGTTTGGGGCCATTGCCTGTTCTGTGTGTACATGATTTGGCTGTGGCTAATTGCTGCAAATAGAACCTGGAGAGTAGTTACCTCTTGTTGGATAAGCTCTATAGCATATATAGGCCTATGGCACACATTTGATACCCACAGAAGGATGCATAATTGATATGAATCCACAACTTATGATCTCTCAATCTGTGTCATGGCTGGGGACTTACCCGAATGCCGACTGCCAAGATTGCTTTGCTACTATACTGTGCATTTGAACTTAATGAATTTTTTTGTTTATGAATGAATGCCAGAGGCTATGCTGAATTTTGAGTAGTGGTAGAGAGCCCCTTCAAAAGTGACATAAGACCTTCTTCCTTCCTGCTTGGCACATCCATTTCCTGATTGCTTAGTGTTGCTATATTCTTGTTCCATTTGATGTTATACGATATCTGTTGGATTTGGCTTTATAAAATTTTTTAATATGAGATCTTGAGCTTGTTTCAACTTTTAACGGAAATCCACTTAACTTTTTCTTTTTCCCCCTCATTTTGCTTATCTGCATATTTAGTTTTCCTGCTAACCTTTCAAATCAGCAACTTGCTTCCCTAGTGATATGTATGGTGGAGTCTGTTGGTACCGACTTATGGTTACAGTTCACTAAATTCTCATAAAGTGATTTATACCATGCTTTTTCTGTTTATGTCTGCATTATTTACTAAGCATTTGAAGAGACAGGAGTTTAATGTCTGGAATTATTATCAAAATAAACTTTATTGACTTGTTTCTTCTTTATTTTTAGTGATGCTATGTTTATGTTGCTGGAGTTTTCTACAGCTTTTTCTCTAGTTGATTGAACTCATGCTTTGTAATGTTCTTGCCGGATATATTAATATTTAAATATAAATAGTCATAGATTCTGCAGTCTGCTGCAACTGAATAAGGGTTCTCCTGTATTATAATAAAGCTTCTATTTCAGAATTGCAGATTTAGATTATGTTTTGACATTAGTTAACGTGTATTTACTTCAAATATCATATATATGAAGTAGAATTTGGTAAGCTGCTTCTATTGCCAACTCTGGGTTTGTATCTTTTACTGAATGATGAGGTGCAAGTCACATGAAATGGGAGAAACTGCATCATTGTCTGTTGAAGATAGAGGCAAAGGCAAATGGTTCTTCAGCTTGTACAATGAACGCCACTTGTCAATGCTGCTTGTTTCATCTGGACCAAAATTTGGTAATGCTTTCTGCTTTAGAAGTTTCAGAATCTTTTCTGTTTCACCCAGAAGGAAAGCTGCATGCCGAACACTTTCTTCCCGTAATTCAACTGAGCTATTCCCACACTTTAGGGATATGATCTTTGGTAAATTGACAAGACAGGCACCCAGTGTATCTGAGATGATATTACTTACTAATTCAAATAATATCTCACTGTTCTGGCTCTTACTTCTTTCATAATTCTGCAGCACAGTTTTGCTTATTCTGTACATGGAATTTGCAGCTAATACCTTCACGGGCCAGTTTGAAGTGCATTCCTTTTGACATTGATTCATGTAGGTCTTCTTAAATTCCACATGCCTGTTTTTTGCTGCATCAGAAAGTCCTTCAAGTATTTCCTTTTCACTTTCAGCTTGAAGAGACAGTTTATTAAGATCCACGTCTAGCCACTTCTGATAGATATCAATTCCTTGCCAGATGCTGTATGCTGCTTTCCTGATGTTAGTCATATCTCCTCCTGCATCCAGATTGTCTTCTATGTTTATGACATAAATGAGGCCTTCATGTACACCTCGCATTAATTGCTTACGTGAACAACTGCTTATCTTTGATATTGCCATTGCAATGGCTGTCAGGGTCACAACTGGAAGAGACCAACAATTTGGGGGTTCTTCACTATCTAGAGAATGAATTAGGTCACTGTCAAATTCTCTTACTCTGCAAAGTCCTCTTGATGATTTTTCTAACAATTGTAGAAGAAATTTGGGCTGCTTCTTCTTTCCTTTCTGTATCCAGTGATTGGTAGCATCACGATTTTTCTTCATCATCAACTCAACCAGTTCGGTCTCACCTTCAAGATGCAACACAAACCGGCTAAGATCCATTTTTGAGCTGGGCTGTGACTCTGATCCTGGGTCACTGTTGCCTTTGAACTTAATCAACTTCTTGAAGTAATCACAGATTAACAAAACATGGACTACGAAATATACAGAAATCAATCCAATAACCTTGCTTGCCAGCACAATTCCAATTTGTATTCCAATGCACAGGTCCAAAATTCGAATTTTTGCAACATGGGCAACTTTCCGGCAATGCTGGTTTTGTATATGTATGGTGAATGGGCACTCTTTCATCTCTACTAGGAACTGAATCCAGTAAGTTTCCACTTTGAGTCCTCTCTCGGACCTTTTCTTAATCCTTGATGGGCACTTGAAATTTACAGCTGTGAACCATCTAATTGCGGGGGCGATGGTACCGATTCCTATTGCAATGGTCTGTGTTAGAAGAACTAAGGTGGTTGACCACTTATAATCAGACTTCCCATTGCAAAATTTGAATGACCAAGGCATCAAGTAAGATCTCAGCATGGCCTCTGCTAAAGTAAGGGCACTGATGAGGCACAGTGCACCCGCAGCAGTGCATGTAACTGAACGCCCAATCACAAATTGTGGACTGCAGGTGTGAGCCATCATGCAAAATTTCATAAGATCGTGTCTAAGTTTCTCGTCCGCTGCTTTCTCAGTTTCATGTGAGCATTCCTTCAGAGCTATTTCATATTGTTTCTTGTACTGAACCTCTAAACAGTTCTTAGTAGTCGGAACTGTTAAAGCTGAGAAGCTCAATATTAAAAGCAAAACAAGCATGAGAAACATGACTACTGCATGCTCTTTCCAGTAAAGATAGATCACACCAGTGCCTAATTGGATGCAAATATTAACAATAACAGTAATAACAAGTATTCCCAGAGCTATAATATTTGTCCATATTTCTTTGTTTTTCATGGCTCCAAGAGAAGGCATAGAATTACCCATCGCTGTACAGATTAAAACACCACTGCTAAGCTTTGCAAGCTGATCAACACGCTGAGGCATTGGGGTGTTTAGATCCACTGACAGCTTGATTGCAATGGTTATTATGGTCAATGAAGTGGCATTGATGCAGAAGAGCTTGCTAGGGAACCAGAACTTCCCACAGCGGAAGCCATGGATGAGATCTTTAGCCATCACCGCAGCGCAAGCCAGAGATGCCACTGCTATGTAGATGCCAATCCATGGAAGTGGCTCGGTGAATTTTGCTTCATTCAGGATCCCATCAGCTGTGCAGCCAAGTTTAACCATCTACGTTTCCCTTTTTGCTGTCTCCTTGATTGAGTAATTGGTTTCAGTGTTTAAGGGCTTGCATTGCCCAAAGCGGTTGACCAAGTTGCTTCAGGTTTGCCCTTCAGGTGAGAAATTTCTCTTTAGACACAAATGAATATGTAAATCACTATTATTTGATTGGAATTCTTGACATGATTGACTTATTGTGCATACAGATGTGGCGGCTTATTATTGTCCGAAAGTCAGAATGATCTTTTTTTTATTTCCAACATTTTTTTTTTTTTGCTTGTCGAGTTTGCTACCGCTATAATAATTGAAGTTTATGTTATTATAATTGTAATGGGGCAGTTAGTGGAAAAATATGATGGCTGACATGCTCGATGCCATCATATAAATATATAGGTTATTAAGCTTGTTCAGTGGCACTGACCCAGTAAACATAGCGTCTTTTTAATTTTATTTTTTTATTTTTATCAAAGAGTGTGGCATTGACTTAATTGAAATCTAATTTATAATTGTGATGTTAAATTTGAATTAAACCATAAAGCAATTTGGAAGAATTATGATATTGATGGTTGGCATGCTTGACGGTATCACAGAGGTTAGATAACGTATATACTTTAATGACGTGAACATTTGGATTTGTATGCACATTGAATCCTGCTTTGAAAAATGTAATATCCAAAATTAAAAATTTATTGTAATTTTTATTTGTTGGACCTAAGTCTCTTTAAGTTATATTTTTTTCTTAACTCTTATCTTTAACAGTGCTAAATTCATGCCTTTTGGTTTAATGTCTGATTCATTTGAAGAAAAAGGAATTATTATGTCTGAAATCATGATCAGAATAAATATTATTTGCTTGTTTTGATATTTACTTCTTACTGATCTCATGTCCATGTTGTGACAGAGTATTCTATGGCTTTCTATGGACGTTTCGTTTAATTGATTGGACTCATGCTTTGGGATGTTCTTACAACTAAATATATGGATATTTCATTTATGAGTTTTAGACAGATTCTCGTGTATCAAAATGAAGTTTCAACTTCTGGATTACATATTTTTATATTACATGTTGACACTACTTGCATGCATTTACATCAAATGAGT
Source organism: Balakata baccata (assembly GCA_949630135.1). Classification (NCBI taxonomy): domain Eukaryota; kingdom Viridiplantae; phylum Streptophyta; class Magnoliopsida; order Malpighiales; family Euphorbiaceae; genus Balakata; species Balakata baccata. The sequence continues at coordinate 10,161 of CATIWF010018717.1, read as the reverse complement.
ATACGAAACAAAATCTAGTAGGCTGCTTCCATTGCAATGATGAGGTGCAAGTCATTTGAAATGGCAGGAGATGCATCAGTGTCTGTTGAAGATGGAGGTGTGGGCGAATGGCTCTTCAGCTTGTAAAATGCACGCCACTCATCAATGCATGCTACTTTATCTGGATCCAAGTTTGGTAATTCTTTCTGGTTTAGAAGTTCCAATAATTTTTCTGTTTCACCAAGAAGGCAAGCTGCATGCCGCACACTTTCTTTCCTCAGTTCAAATGAACTGTTCATACACTTTCGGGATATGAACTGTGGTAAATTGGTGAGACAAGCACCCAGTATATCCGAGATCATAACTGTCACTCCTTCAAATAACATCTCATTACTCTGAATCTTACTTCTTTCGAAGTTCTGCAGAATAGTTTGGCTTATTCTATACATTGAATTAGCAGCCAATACCATGGCAGGCCAGTTTGAAGGGCTTTGACATTGATTAATGTATGGCTTCTTAAATTCAACGTACCTGTTTTTTGCAGCATCAGCAAGTCCTTCAAGTAATTCTTTTGCACTTTCAGCTTTCAAGGACAGTTTATTAAGATCCACATCCAGCCACTTATGATAGATATCAACTCCTTGCCAGACGCTGTACGCTGCCTTCCTGTTGTTAGTCACAAATCCTTCCGCAATCAGGTTGTCTTCTATGTGTTTGACATAAATGAGGCCTTCATGGACACCTCGCATCAATTGCTTACGTGAACAACTGCTTATGTTTGGGATTGCAATCGCAATGGCTGTCAGAGTCATCACTGGAAGAGGCCAACAATTTGGGGGTTCTTCACTATCTAGAGAATTAATCAGCTCAGAGTCAAATTCTCTCACTCCGCAAAGTCCTCTGGATGATTTTTCCAACAATTGTATGAGATATTTGGGCTGTTGCTCCTTTCCCTTCTGTATCAACTGATTGGTAGCATCTCGATTTTTCTTCATCATCCATTCAATGAGTTCGGTCTCACCTTCAAGATGCAAAACAAAACGGCTAAGATCCATTTTTGAGCTGGGCTGTGAGTCTGATCCTGGGTCAATTGAAATGTTGTTGGAATTGAACTTCATCTTCTTCTTGCAGGAATCACAAAATAACGAAATTCCTCCTGCAAAATATAGTGATATTATTTCAATAATCTTGCTTGCAAGCAGAATTCCAATTTGCATTGTAATGCACAAGTCCAAAATTCGAGTTTTTGCATAAAGGGCAAGTTTCCGGCAGTGCTGGTTCCGGATTCTTATGGTAGATGGACACTCTTTCATCTCTACTAGGAACTGGATCCAGTAACTTTCCACTTTGAATCTTCTCTTGGATGTTTTCTTATTCCTTGATGGGCATCTGAAATTTGCAGCAGTGAACCATCTAATTGCAGGACCAACGGTACCAACTCCTATTGCAATGGACTGTATGATAAGAACTAAAGTGGTTGACCACTTATAATCAGATTCTCCATTGCAAAATTTGAATGACCATGGCATCAGGTAAGATCTCAGCACGGCCTCTGCTAATGTCAGGGCACTGATCAAGCAGAGTGCACCCGCAGCAGTGCATGTAACTGAACGCCCCAGCACAAATTGGGGATTGCTGGTATAAGCCATCATCCAGAATTTCATTAGATCATGTCTAAGTTTCTCATCTGCTGCTTTGTTGGTTTCATCTGAGCATTCTTTCATAGCCATTTCATATTTTTTCTCATATTTCAACTCTAAATATTTCTTGGTAGTAGGTACTGTTAAAGCCGAAAAGCTCAAGATCAAAAGCAAAACAAGCATGAGAAACATGACTACTGCATGCTCTTTCCAGTAAAGATAGATCACGCCAGTGCCTAATTGGATGCAAATATTAACAATAACAGTGATAACAATTATTCCCAGAGCTATGATATTCATCATAATTTCTTTGTTTTCCATAGCTCCAATAGAAGGCATAAAATTACCCATAGCTGTACAGATCAAGGCACTGCTGCTAAGCTTTGCAAGCTGATCAACACGCTGAGGCATAGGGGTGTTTAAATCCACGGACAGCTTGACTGCCACGGTTATTATGGTCAATGAAGTAGCATTGATGCAGAAGCACCTGCAAGGGAACCAGAACTTCTTGTAGCTAAAGGCAAGGATGAGATCTTTAGCCATCATAACTGCACAAAACAGAGATGCCAATGCTATATAGATGCCGATCCACGGGAGTGGCTCGCTGAATTTGGCTTCATTAAGTATCCCATCAGCGGTGCAGCCGAGTTTAACCATATTTGATTCCCTTTTTGGCGTGATCTTGACGGAGGAATTGGTTATACTGTTGACAGGTTTGCTTTTGATCCTCAAAGTGGCCAAGGCTAATCAGATTGCCTCAGATTTGGGTTTTCCCTTGAGGGATTTTTCATGCTGGAGACTCTCTCACTGATGAAACAAATTTCGCTTATGGCACAAATTAATATGAATCACAAATTTATTAATATTTTATTTGGAATGGTTGATTTTGTCTATTTCGGAGCAGATGAAAGTCAAGTACAGCAATTTAGACTTTAGAAAAGTGTAGAAACTACGACTCATCGAGCTCCAAAGGATCAATGAATTTGTGCCGACACATGTAGTTAGTACAGTGTTATGCTGATTTTACCCTCAATGAAAACGATGTCGTCTACCGATATACTGCGTAATATTAACCTGGTAGCAAAACGTCGTCGTATAACCTCTCCCACTAAATTGCACTCACCCATTTAATTCATTCATTTGCAGCAATGTCCTCCATTTATATTACACTTATCTCTTTGATTTTATTTTATTTTTTCCATACAAATACTTTTTCGTCTTTTACGTACAGAGTGTATGATAAAAATATCCCTTAAAGCCTAGCTTCGATGATCACCGTCCACACCTACACTCTTTTTTTTTTTTTTTTTAATTTTCTTACTCACCTCGCATTATCAAATCAAATTGCATATTTTTTTGGTTTCTTTTTAAATTGAAATTATTGATTATTTTATTTTTAGACTGAGTATTAACATGATCTTAAAATTTTTAGAAAATTAACAACTTATTTTAAAATATTTTAAACTAAATTAACACAAATATTAATTTTATGACTGATGTTTAATCCATTAATTAAATTGCTTATTTGTTCTGAATTTGATATACAATCAATAATCTCAAATTGTAATGAAGTTGCACTTATGTATGATTTTTTATTAAATTAAATTCGATCATAAATTTAAATATCACAAATTAAATAAATTCAAAAAAAATAACTAAGCTTTAATTCAAAAAAAAAAAATTTATTGCAGGAGATTGAGAATGTATTATTAAATTATTTATAAAATATATTTCATACATTATATAAGATAAATATAAGAAAAGCATAAAAATTTCTATCCTTAGCTTACACTATAACATCACTAATAAACAATTGCCAATTTCTAAATATACTGAATCTCATATTAAAAAAAAGTATGAAATAAAATGCTTTTAGAATTGAAATAAATAAATATTGATAAATTAAAATTTACATGTTAGTTTAATTTTTTTAATAAAATGAACAAATTAAAAAAAATATCAATTTTCAAAATTTTTCCTTTTATCATCATTGTATTATTAATGCCGTAATGTTAAAAGAGAGAAAAAGGAATAATGTAGCGAGACAAAAGAAAAATATATGGTATAAGATTTAAATAATGTGTAAAAAGTTACTAAATTATTTATTTGTTTTTTTTATTGGGCAAGAAAAACCAAAAATAATTCTCAAAATAAATTCATTTTATATTTAATTTATCTTATTAAAATTAAAAAATTTAAGTGTACATGATTTTGGTCTTTCACTGTATGTTAGAGAACCTTGAAATATTTTAGTTTTTTTAATTAATTTTGTGTCGTAAACACTAACTCTCAATATTTGAGATAAGACTTTGTGGTTGGATTAATCTAAAATCTTCAATTTTATTCTAAATTAATATTTATTTAACCTATTAACTTAATATTTTATTATCAGTTTTTTTTTTCTTTTTTTTATGCAATAAAATGAAGACTCTATCAGTTTTTTCTTTTTTTTATGCAGATGTACACAAATTCTATCCATATTTTTCTTGGTTTTTTTTTTTTTTTCTGGTTTCTCGTAAATACGTAAAATGGCAAAATTTTTGAAAATTTTACAAAAATAGAAAAAAAAAAACGTGAATACAATTACAAAAATATTACATTTTCTTAAATTTTTTTTTAAAAATATTAAACACTCTAATGTTTTTTTTAAATATGTCTCAAGCTCTTAAAATATTTACAAAAATATTAAAAATTAGAATTTACCTTAAATTTATCCAATATTTATCATAAAATTAATAAAAAAAAAGCTTTACGCAATGTTATGCATAAGATTTACCTAATATTTATCAGAAAATTAATGAAAGTTGAAGTTACAAAAAGTTTAATCAAAATTAACTAATATTTATCCAAAAATTACCAAAGGTTTACCCTAATTTTATTACAAAATTAATAAAAATTATAGTTACAAAATGTTTATTAAAGATTTACTTGAAATTTACTCAAGTTATACCAAATGTTTATAAGAAAATTAATAAAAATTGAAATTACACAAGTTTTGTTAAAAAATTACTCAAAATTTACCCGATATTTATTCAAAATTTACCACAAAATTAATAAAAATTGAAGTTAAAAAAATATTTATAAAAAATTTACTTATAAAGCTTACTCAAATTATAAACCATGGTTGACAACAAAATTATCAAAAATTTACTTATGGTTTACTCAAGTAATACCTAATATTTATAAGAAAATTAATGAAAATTGAAATTATACAAGATTTACTCAATATTTACTAAGATTTATCTAGTAATTATTGAAGGTTGATCCAAATTTTATCAGAGATTTACTCAAATTTTACTAGATATTTACCCAAAATTTACCAAATATTTACCAAAAAGCTTACTAAATATTTACTAAATGAATATCCAATATTTACCAAATATTTATCTAAAAATTTACTAAAGATATAGCCAAAAGTTTATCAAAATAAATAACTTTAATTAAGTTAATTAAATACAAATTTACATATTTCTTTTGATAATTAAAGTTTACTAAAAGTTTACTTTGGTAATTAAGTTAATTAAATATAAATTTATATATTTTTTTTAATTAAGTTAATTAAATAATAAATAAATAAATAAATACATGCATAAAAACAATTGGTGGACAAAAGTCTATTCGAGGTTTATCTAATATTTACCCGACCTCTATCCAATGTTTACATCAAATTAATGAAAATTAAAGTTACACAAGATTTACTTAAGATTTATCCAAAATTTACTACAAAATTAATGAAAATTGAGGTTACAAAAGGTTTATCAAAAATTTATTTAAATTTACTCAAGTTATATCCAAAATTTACCTAATGTTTACAATAAAATAATCAAAGTTGAAGTTATATAAAATTTACTAAAGATTTATTTAAGATTTACTCAAAATTTATCCTACATCAAGTCTACCAAAGATCTACCCAAAGTTTACTAGAGTAAATAATCTTAATTAAGTTACTTAAATATAAATTTACATTTTTTTATTAAGATTTGTTCAAGGTTTACTTTGATAATTAAGTTAATTAAATAAAATTTTACATATTTTTTACTAATTAAATTAATTAAACAATGATTACAGATAAATAAATGTATGCATAAATATTAATAGTAATCATGTAAGTTAATAAATTATTAATCTATATTTAAAATTTGAAAAATAATTATTTTTTATCTTAATTAAATAAAAATATATTAAATACACAATAAAATCTAATATTTAAAAAAATAAAAAACTGATAAAAATTAAAAATTAAAAAACAGAATTGATAATATGAAATTTTTGCCTATATAATTGTAAAAAAATTTCCACCTTCCAAACGTTTCACACCTACATATATTTGATCACTGTCCACGTGTTGAGATTCACTGTGCTTTTTTTTTTTTTTCGATTTTTCTGCTCACTTTGAATCAAATTGAATTTTTTTTTTTACAAAAAGTTGCCATTCATTAAATGTTTTGATAAAGTATTGATACCATCTTAAATTTTTTTAATAAAATGATTAATTTATTTTAAAATATTTTAAACTAAATTAACATAAATGGTAATTTCTGATATATTTAATTGACTCATTTGCTCTTAATTTAATTTTCGATAATTTTAAGAATAAATAAACATTTATAGATTTTTTTTATTTTTATATTAAATTAAAAACCAATCATAACTTTAAGTATCATAATTAAATAAATATGAAAGGTAACTAAGCTTTAATTAAAAAAATTAAATTTGTTATAGGACCTTTAAATTGCCATATTAAATTCTTTAATAAATAACATACATTATATAAAATAAATACTAAAACAGATATTGCTTGCACTTTCTATATTTAGCTTATATCATAACATCATTTTCTAAATAATTATCAATTTTTAAATATACTAAATTTTATATTAAAATAAAGGTATAAATAAAATATTTTTAGAATTGAAATGAATAAATTTTAACTTTAATTTATTTTTAAAAAATAAACAAATTAAAACAACATCAAAAATTAAAAAACAAAAGTAATATGGTATTACTATTTTATTTATAAAATTAAACTAATAATAAAATAACACATTTTATCAATTTTCAAAATATTTCCGTTTTATCATCATCATATTATTATTTTTATAATATTAAGGGAGCCAAAAAGAATGATGCAATGAAGGATAAAAGAAATTAATATATAAAATATTTCAATTATGTGTAAAAAGTTTTCAAATTATTTATTGAGCAAGACAAACTAAAATAATACTCATTTTATATCAGATTGATTATAAATTTAATTTACCTTATAATGTTTAAAGACTTTAAGTGAGTGTTACATGATTGTGGTGTTGAATTTTGAGAATGAATTACATTCATAAAACGCAGCGGAAAATAAAATTTTTCAAAATTTGAATTAAATTATTCTACTTGTGCCATTAAAACTAATTGATTCAAAACATAATTAGAAATTATACCTTTAATTTTTGTGTCAATTCTTCAAAAAAAATTTTTGATGGGTTGTTCTAAATTACAACAATCTAATATATGATTGCCTCTAATGATAATCTATGCGAAAATAAAAAATGAAACTATTAGAGTATGCTTTGAACACACATTATGTATTAGCAAATCGTAGCGTTTCTAGAGAGAAATAAAAAAAAATTATCAAATAATTTTATGGAAGCTATCAATATTTTTTTTGATGTAAAAATACTATTTATAGGTGTTTCTAAACATCATATGGTTGACAAAATTACCAAAATAAGTTTGAGAGGTTAAATTGGCAATATGGCCAAAGGCAATCCAATATAATCTACCATGGGCCCGTGATCCCTGGATCGATTTTTTTCGATTTTTTCCTGTAATCCCATCACGATTTAATCCTAAATAATTTTCTCATATTTTTTGATATCATCCAATGTCATTTTATTCATTTTTCACACTTCCAATGCATGTGACACATTATGTTCCCAATTATATTGGTCATCTAAATTAATAATTAATTCGAGCAAGTCATGAACAGTATCTAACAATACATCATGACTCCAAATTGACTAGATAAGTCAATGGTTTGATTATAAACCTTTTTATAAATAACAATATGTGCAATTCATCATTTCATCATTCTATACCACATTCGGTTCAGAGCATGAACTATATGTCAGCTTCCGCTAGACTAACTACGTCATATCTAGTCCAAGTAATGTTAGATTTTGTCATTGAGACTCATTACTTTATTAGATATGTCAATGAAAACTATTTTCATGACGTTTCCACTCTGACAAAAAATTCTCAAGTAATGATCCCGACAAGAGGCTGTAGGTATACTCTCCCTCTATCAGAAGTAGTGAATCCTCTATTGGCTACCCAATTATCGTTGAATACCTCAAGTTGTATCCAATCACCATCCTATGAGCGATCTCAATGAGGTAACAACAAATGAAGTCAAAGTATAGAATCAGTATCTAAGATATTTTTGAGTACCTCAAGTCTAAGAATACATGCGTCATTGATATGATGAAACTATTATTGATATTTGAATAGATAATTCATATGATTGTCTCATAAAAGATCATCCAATGTACTTAACTACTATTAGCAAACATCCACATGTTAACTCTAAATATTTCATGTTTACAGATTATAAGATATATTGCTTGATCCAATCAAGAAATATAACATATGCTAGTCTATCAAGATTAATAATGTTCTATTTCATTAATCCTATAACTAAAGATGATTTAGATACTAACATAATTACATATGATAAGAATCTCATTATCGTGATCTCCTTCATGCTATGTTATGTATCAATAATTTCATTAATTGATTTAAGATCACTATTAATTCATATATCAAATGAATACCAAATTAATGAAAATGTCTTTTATTAATCAAATAAACATATACAATAAGTGATAAAAGTGATTGCTTTTAAAACATTTCTCTAACATGTGGTCTTTTATTACATATTAGACTTTGAGAATCATAGAATTTATTATCTTTTTTTTTTAATGTAATTTTGTATCATGAACACTGAATTTCAATATTTAATTTAGCTTTTGTACTTGAATTAGTTTAAAATCTTCAGCTTCATTATGAATCAATTTTTATTTTTTTATAAGGTAAAATAATTAATGATATTATTTTTTAACTATATATTTATAAAATTAAATTATATATGCTATTTTTGCAATAAGTTAATATAATTTACTCTATTTAATTATTAAATTTGTTTTTTTCGACGCAGTGAAGTACTACATACTAGTATACAATAAAAGTGAGTTAGAAATCACTGTAGTATGTACACTGTATTTTCAATTATACCCTCTTGCTTAAAGTGTCCAGCAAAACGGTATTGACTTAAAATTTTTCCATTTTACTTAAATTTTCTAACAAAATGATGCTGTTGTATTTGATGCGTTCAAATAATGGTTTCGCGTAATATATTAGTATCAAAAATCGGTGTAATGATATTAAATTGAATCAAACTGTATTATCTATTTTCATTCTAAATTTTTAAAAAATAACTAGTAAAATTATCTAAATACCATATTTCATATTATCGGAATCCTAAAAAAAATTATGTAATAGACAATACATAATGTATCGAGTGATATTTAAAACCTCGATACAATACATAATGTATCGAGTGATATTTAAAACCTCGATACAATGTATGGGTATTATTAAAATATCATTCTGCAATATTTAGTTTTTTAATTTTTGTTATTTTATTGGTTTCAAAAAAGAATTTTGTTATTTTATATTATTTTAGTACTTTTTATATGCTACTACATCTTTCTTCTTTTATTTTTTTTATTTATTTTTTTCAACTTTTTTTAAATTATATTTTTATTTATACTTTATATTCATATTCTTTTTTCTACAAATTATATTTATATCTTCTAATTTTTTTTTTATAAATTTTTGTTATGTTGGCTGTAGTTTTTCATAAATGAAAAATCATCTACTGCCGGATTTGTAGATTGTCAATCATAAATACTTTATTTGTTGTTCTGATACCTGGATTGTGAGAATAATTGATTTACTTATGGCTTATATGTAATTAAGCTTACAATCAAACTGACTTAAAATTACAAAGATATGGATTTTTTTTTATTATAACACCTGTGTGCTGATCAAATCATATTTTTTTGCGTGCTTATCTGATAGTAGATTTTTTATAATATCTATTTTTTAAATATTGTAAATTATAAATAGCATATGAATGTGATATTTGTATTAGATATTTATTATTTGATTGAAAATAGCCACCAATGTGCCCAAGTTTGGTCCACTTTTTGAGCAATGAACTTTGCCTTACAAATAGGCATCCAATTGATGCAACAAAACACAGCCAGTGAGAGATCCAAAATCAAAGATAAAAAAAAGGCATAAGGTATATGTGCTCAGCAATTTTCTAAATTTGTTATTTTTATTTTTTTTACTTTATTATCCGTAATTAATTTTTGGTTTATATTACTTTTTGTAAAATTTATAAAAATATACATGTGTCCCTTAAAGTTAACGTGACAATTGATATGATATCATTGACCAAGTCAAACACTTTTTTTTGACACAT
>CATIWF010018714.1:0-42855 GCA_949630135.1 Balakata baccata | reverse complement strand
CAAGAAGCATCCAAAGCTGTCCAGAAGGAACCAGTAGAGAGCAGTTCCTAAGTATGGGAACTAATTTCCCCTGCCTTGTTTTGAATGAGAAGTTGAGATTCCTACCTTCAATCGCAATGTTCTCAGTGACGTTACTCCTGCGAAAATAATAAGGATTCATATGTGGGATAACAAGTAAAAAACCCAAAAAAAGGAAAAAAGGAAAACGAACAATCAGCAATAGCAAAAGAAAAGAAACTCGCAATCTGTTTGAAGAATTGCCTAGCAGAGAGAATATTTTGTACCCAGCGAGTGGAGTAGAGCGAAGAGAGGGAATACAAGTAGAGGCACGAGAGACACTAGGAAGATCCATTGGTAGATGACACCGTTTTAGCATTCTTCTTCTTCTTCTTCTTTCTCCGTTCACTGAAAATAACAAAAAATGACCCACAAACAACCCAGTACCCACAGTTTTTTTTTAACCTTCCAAGTTCAAATTTTTATTAGATCTTAGCATGTTTCTGCTTGATTGGTATTTTTACTTTATTAAAATGTAATACATTTTGAAAGTATTCTTATAACTGTTCATCATATTGGTTAAGAGTTCAACAATTTTATAATACATATACTGTTGAGTAGCTGTTTATTAAATTTTTTAATGAAAAAAAAAGTTATTTTTCCTAATTCTATTTGAAATAATTCTATAAAATTTGTGATGCGGAACAAATGCATCATTTATTATAATTTTTGAAATTGAATTCCATGAAATTGGTTATAATTAAACCAAATTCTAATAAAATAGGTAAAATTTGCAAATGGATCCATAAAATGAGTTAAATAAATTTTATTAACCAAAAATGCTCTTATTAACTTTTTGTCAAAAAATTTATTAAAAAAAATTTAAATTTTGTAATTTATCACAGTTATATTCAATTATTTAAAATTTTGAATTTAATTATATGTATTTTAGATTCTGTAATAAATTTTACATCAAATGGATTGGATCTCACTTCGAGCATAAGTAATGATAATCTAAAAAATATAAAATATATTAAAAAATGACGTGACATATATAGTGGATCTGATGTGTAAAAAAATTACTACATGCACAAAAACGATGTTGTTTTACATAGTCCAAAATCCAAAATATAAATTGTTTTATGCCGAAACAATCGATTTTTGGTGCGTTTTTTTGCAATCTTACATTACAACTAAATTCGCAAAATCTTTAAATAAAAAATTTCAAATTGGATTTTAGACTGTGTAAAACGGATCTCTTTTGGTACAGATGGCCATATGGCAATTTTTTTTCACATTAAATTCACTGTATATGCCACATTATTTTTTAATTTTTTTATATTTTTCCAAGTCATTCCGAGACAAGATTTGTTACAAAACTCAAAATACATATAATTAAATTTAAATTTTTAAAAAAATTGAATATAATTATAATAAAGTGCAAAATTCATTTTTTTTATTTTTATAATTCACCCAAAAAAAAACTTAAAATTAACTTTTTCTTTTTCTCTTTTTCATTTCATAAACACTATCCCAATCATTTCTCTTTTTCTATTCTTATGTTCTTTTCTTTTCAATTGTAATTGAAATCTATTATTAGCCTAGTTACATAAATTTTAAAAAATTATAATTGTGTTTGAGTTTTTTTTGTAAATATACAAATGTATGTTTATGCAAAAAAGAGTTTATCCCTATACAGATTTAACTAAAATGCATATGTTTTATGCAAATTTATTTCAACACATATCTATATTTTTTTATTAAAAAAATTGTTATAAGGGTAATTTGAAAAAAATATATAAATAAATATTAATTTTGGATTTGTTCCAAATACAATTCAATTGAATTTCATATTTTAAATTATGTCCTTTTAAACATGAAAATTCATGTTCTAAAGGTCTTATACTTGAGTAACTTTAAAATTTAAGAGAAAATATAATAAAATATTTTTTTTTATTTAAAGATCCAAAATTTTAAACCTGAAACTATTCACTTTTATTTTATTAAGGACATTTCTAATTTTTAGCCACAAACTTTAATTTTCTTTCCAAAAACTTACTTTGATACTGTTATGATAAATTTAGGGAACCATTCCCTCTTTGATTTGTATCACTATATTGAGGATTAAATTATAAAATTGCCATTGAAATATACTCAATTATTAATATGGGTCTCATCTTCTTTCTTTTCTCAATGTTTGCCCCTAATGTCACAAAATGGAGTCAATTATGTCCATTTTCAACAAAATTATCATGTCAGCTAACAGTAAGCTTTGTCTTTGATGCGGCAAAAATGGGGTAAGCAAGCTCCTTTTCATGGTGCTTATTCCTCACGTAAGATCATGCATCAAAATTTCATACTTCTTCGACTTGTAATTTTCTTTCAAAAAATTATTATTTAATAGTTTGACATATTATATTAATATCTTCTAAAGTTTAAAAATTATATGATTTATTTTTTTTATTTTATTGTATTTTACTAATTCGTTATTCTGTCAAATTTTTTATCACATTAGATAGTAGCAAAATGATAAAAAGAAAATTACTATTTACCCTCATAACGTTTAATCTATTGTACTGATATCTCTATAAGTTTGATTTATTATATTAGTATCTTCTAAAATTTGACATTGTATTAGTACCCCTAAGTAAAAAAGAATGTTTTTTTTTTCTAACTAATGGTAGATGCTTTAAAATTCAATAAAATGACTACAAAGTTTAATAAAATTAAAAAAATTATATAAATCATATAATTTTGAATTTCATCGATACTAATATAATATGTCAAATCATTTCTTTTTTACCTAATTAGTAACAGGAAAATAGTGGATTGTAAGTTAGATGGTGTTGAGTTGAAGGTAAAGAAAAAAGATTAGTGAAAGGTAGGGGTGGCAATGTATATTTGTGTGGATTGTATTTATGTCGTGTCTTGATAACATTATTACATAATAAGAATCGATTCAAATATAATACAATAAATTAATTGTATCTAAAATTAAAACTCACTTAATAAATGAGTTAACACAATAAATCTATGAATTAAATTGAATTAATATAATACGGTATAATTAATGTGTATATATGGGTTATGAATGTATCGAGTTAAATGTATTAACCTAATACAATACGAATTATTAAGGATTAAATGCATTTCATTGGTGTTGGCAGGTCAACCTGCAATATAATACAATTATAATTTTCTTTTTAATCTTTATTGGATTGATAATGCAAACACTATAAACCTCCAACCATAATTCGTTAATATTATGTTGGTTCGTATCATGTTATAATATCTTGTTCAATATTGTCACTTCTTGTAAAAGGAGAAAGAAATAATAGAAAAGAGAAGCAAATGGAATATATAGATGAGTTAGGTTTATTTTCAATTATATTAAGTTTATTTTGTATTATCTTATTAATAAAAGTAAATATACAGATAAATATAAATATTTTAATGTATATAAGGCAAAAATTGATAAAAGAAAATATAGATAGTAATTTTTATTTATTTAAGACAAAGAAGAGAGAGGAAAAAATATATACCGGGGATTTTTTTTTTTCTCAATTAGCAATAAATATTATTGATGCAATAGCTGACGTTGGCAATACTTTCTTCATAGAGGAGTGTTATCTTTTTAACACTTTTTTTTTAATTATTTTTTAAATGGCATATACTCTTTATTTTTTATATAAATCTTATAATATTCTCTTAAAAAATAAATCTTACAATATTAAAAATTGAAGTGTATATCATTTAAAAGATTGAATCAATATATGATGAATTTTCTTTTCTTTTCACGGTTTACACATGTGCATGCGGATGAAGTTTATCTAATTTTTATAAAAGAAATATTATTTGTCTCAACTTTTTTATCACACTTTTATTTTATCTGCTTATTTATTTGTAATTATTTAAATTACATTGAAGTACAAATATTTTAATAAAAACATGAGTAAAAAGAGTTAAAATAACTAATAGTTATCTTATAATTGTACGTGAAGGATTATTTTTTAAAATAATTTAATAATTTAAGACATATATCCACTAGAAAATAAATTTTAAAAAATAATTAAATTTAATGGCTAAATTATAAAAGAATAATAGTAAAAAAAAATCTTGGCATTTATCACGTTAAACATAATCTATTAACTTTATAAGAACAAAGAGGAAAATTAGAAATTTCATGAATAAAAAATTCCAATTTTGAGATTCTATCAATCTAATGTTCGCTTTATTGGTTAATTTTTTTTTTTCATCTGAAATCAATTTGCAAATCTATTCTTTTGAATTTTCTTATATTCTAATATATTGCTTAAAAAAAAGTTTATAATATATTAAATAGTATAAAATTTTAAAGTGTATAACATTAGTGTACAAAAAATAATTTAAATATCTAGAATAATGTTATTCTATACAAATTCATATGGAACACGAATATATATATATATATATATAACCGAGTGGAGTTAGTTGACCTACTAAAATATTTTTTTCATATATTATATATAAATTATAATTTGATTCCACTAATGTCCTTTTTTTATTTTATTTTTTTGTGTCAATTTCCATTTTTCTTATGGAGATAAATTATTTGGCTACAACTTACTTATATGAGTAAGTAAATTTCCACCAATTACTTATGTATCAAAAGTTAAATACATGTCATTGTGCTGAATAGACAATTTTTCTTATAATTTCATAAAATTCTTAGGTAGACTTAGTTTATTACGTTATTAGTAAACCAACTCAATCACAATTATATATATATATATTGTCTTCATATCAACTAATTAGAATAAAACAAGTAAATGCATGTAAAAATTGGCCCAACCTATGAACCAAAAAAGACACTGAATCACAAGTTTAAGATCGAATGTGAAATTTTTATAAAATATAATCTATTTCATATATAACAATACATAATTTGTTCTTATATAATAAAAATAAAAATATATATTCATTAATGTATCATTTTTATCAATTTAAATAATATTTTTTTACCGGAATCAAAATAATTTAAAACTAGCTAATATAAAATTTCTGATTATATAAATTAGTAATGAAAATATAAATAATTATATTAAATTTTATTATATATATCTTAATGATGTGAAAAATTTTATGGACAGTTAAAATTAATATATATCATTAAACTTAAAATTTTTGATAAAAAAATATAATTATTTATCTATATGTAGTTTATTTATTAATTAAAATAATTTTTATAGAAACAACAATAATTTATATGAATTTTTTTAATAATAATAAAAATAATAAAAATTTAAAGAATGAGAGTTTAATTATAGTAATAAAAGGACAAAAGTAAGAAAAGGTTTGTTCAAAGCTCAAGAGTCTGAGGTGGGGAGTCCTTGGGAGACTTTGCTATGAGGATGAGAGTTAGGTTAAAACAAGAAGTATCACCAACTAAGCATACTATAAATAAAGTGAAGTTAGAGTAAGATAACCATTTCAGCCTTTTTGTAGTGGTTTGACCTACAAATACAACTTTTTTATTGATAAAGTTAATTGGTTTGCGGTTAATTTAAAAGGTTTTTTTTATCATTTTTTCTAATTAAATCGGTTGAATTTTTAGATTGAACTGGATTCAATGAATAAATTTTTTTAATATAAAATTAATTGACTTGGTAAAATTGTGTAATTCGATCCAGGTTGATTGACATTCAAGTTAAACTAGTCGAGTTTTTGAAGTTGGGTTGTTTTCCTCCCAGGTTTGGTGTTAAAAACCGTCCGACTTGAGATTCAGTTTTTGATTTTTCTAGTTGAACCGACTATGTTGGGCCAGTTTTCACAACTATATATGCATGTCATTGTGTTATTATATTGAAACGAATAACATGTTAGATCCAATCTGTAAAAAAATTTCTCTAATTTCAATTCACAATCCGTGCCCATGTTAAAAAATTCTTTCAACCAATAATTTTGTAAAACTGAACTAAATTTCAACATCCCTTTAAACAATAATTTTAAAAAAAATCATCAAATAGGATGTTTAATTTCTTATATTAAAAATAATTTTTTTATTATATTTCTGATAAAATTATTATTTAATATTACCAAAATATGAACATTTGAAAGAAACAATGGTAATTAGTGACCACATAATATTGAAATTTATTATTAAAATATTTATATTTATAGTTTATTATTTAATTTTGATCTCACTAAAAAATGATTGGGCCGTCTGTATATATATTTAAGTTTTAATGGCTACGTTTTTATTGATAATATTCATAAAATTTAATATTAAGAAAAATTATTTTTAAAAAATCTAAAGTTTGTTGAATTTTACAATTATATCTAATTTTTTAAAAATTTTACTTAAATTGTATGAATTTTTGTTTTTGAAACAAATGTAATACGAAATCAGTTTTCGAACATAACTGTCGTTCACGTAAATTGATTTAATGACACTAATATATATCAAATATGTTAACCATAAGGTGATTACTCTCTTTTTTATCTTGACAATCAAATTAATTATTACTAACATTCTTGTTAAGTATTTTTTTGATAGTGTTCAAAATTTCAGGATATTTGGTTAAGGTTTTCTCATTGAACAACTCAAAAATTTCATGGAGACATGTAACTCCCGATCGGGACAAGAAACTTCCGACCGGGAAATGATATGTCCAAACCGGAAAAATATTGTCTCTAAGTGTTTCAAAGTTCTAGTAACAAAAGTAGACTGGGAAAGGATATGTCCCGACCAGAATCGACATTTTCCAGATCGGGACCTAAATGTCACGATCGGGACTGTAGTACAAACCAAGCAAAACAAGTGTCCAGACCGGAAAACTATGCAGAATATTCACCCAACAGTTCTATTAACAAAAGCAGATCGGGACATGGTATGTCCCGACTGGGACACTTAGTTTCCGACCAGGAATGGCTGTAGTTCGAGCAGGACATTCAAAAAGATGTAACCGTTGAAAAGGAGACACCACAAAAGTGTACCACATCATCAGAAAGTCAAAACACTCATAGTCAAACTAACTTATGTCCCGATTGAGAATGGTAGTCCCTATCGGAACTCATTGAAAGCCAAGAAGATCCAAGTTACTGGCAGTGGCATCATCAGGCAAGTCTCGACCGAGACACATGGAGTCCCGACCGAGACACTTGAATAAAAACTAGCTGTTAAGGTTTTTAGCCAACCAGAAGCTACTACGTATTACAATTGGGTATTTTCCGACCGGGACACCTCTCTCTACAAACTGCATTTAATACACTTGTAAGAGAACGTTAAAAAGAATTATAACACCACTTTATAACGGCTAATTGGTAGGTAATCAGTATAAATATCTTACCAAAAAGTCATTTAATTAAATCCAACAACTTAACAAGTGACAAAGTTATTGCAATTTATTTTCTCAAATCCTTTCATTAATTGTTTTTGTATAAGAGTTGAAGTGTTAATCTTAAAACACTTTGGTTGTCTTGTAATTAGGTAATGTGAGCCAAATTACAAGGAATTTATTATTGTATGAGCTATAAAACACAAGGAAAATTTGGGTTGAGTATTAGTTTTGATAAAACACCTAGTTGGGAGTGAGCTTGTTAAAACTCTAAAGATTGTAATCTAACTCTAAAGATTGTAATCTAAGTGATTAGATTAGTGAATACCCAATCTAAGTTAGAAGAGGAGTAGGGTTAGTTAACACCCGAACCTCTATAAAATTCATGTCTCAATCTTCTCCTTTTCTTTTACTATCTTGTAAATGCAAATTTTTTAACTTCATATCAATTCATCCTCCCTTTTTGGTGATTATTTGGACAATAAAATAAGTTGACCTTATTAAATATTTGGATTAAATAGAAAGCATTTTAGTCTAATTATTCAATTATAATTAGATATATTTAATTCACGTTCATGTCAGCCACTTTATTCGGTCAATATATATAAATGTCAGTTAGATTTTGATACTAGTTTTATACTACTGAAGCTATATTTGTTTAAAAAATAAAAATTCATATAATTTAAATAAAATTTTTGTAAAATCTATTAATAGATATAAAGGGCAAGATGAGTGGCACTGTAGCTACTAAAGTGTCGTGTTCCTTTTGCCCTTTATCTATTTTTTTGCCCTAAATTGCAGTAAAACGGCGTCGTTTTGCTTAATGCAGAACGCACCATTTCGCTACCTTTTCTTTTTTTTTTTGAATATGCACCTATAAAATGGTATCGTTCCGCTACAAAAAGAACTACGTCGTTTTATGTTATTTAGAATAAATAAAAAAAGTAAACGGGCTGGTGGGTTTTAGACGGGTAACGGGCTAATGGATTGGACTTTCTGTCTACTTCAAATGGACTGGTGGGTTGTGTGTGCAACTTAATGAGTTGTTTTACTGTCATTTATTTGCTGTTATTGAGTTAATTTTTCTGTTTTCTATTTTCTTGGGTCTGATTTAGTCAATAATGAGATATTTATATCAGATTACTCTACTCAAGTCTGGTAGGATCTTTATCTAATTTTTAGGAAAAGTTAGTTATTTCTTGAGTTTATATACTCAAGCTCTTGCTGTAATTTATATTATGCTATAAAATAAAAGTACCAGTTCATTCTCCAAGTATTAGTATTTTGCTTTATTAATTTTCTGCTCCTTTTGTTTTAGGCTGGACTTTTATTATATTTATAGATTTCTATATTAAGAGATAACCATGCCGATGACATCATTGATTACGCTATGGCACAAATGTTTGATGTTTTGAGGAGAATAAATGGCTATCATCACTATGTGCGGGTTGGGTTGTAGCTAGCGAAGGACGATTATTCACTTTGGCTTCACGGTGATATAAATTATAACAATTCAGTATCTCAAATATTATTTGTAATATAAAATTATCTCAATTTTTATTTAATAACTAAAATAATTTTTGAAAAATTGAATTGTTACAATTTACATAATTAGGGTACTATTGGTAAAATTCACCTTGTTCTTTTAATTATCTATAATTCTTTTCGTTTGCTTGAAATTCCTTTAGAATTAGTTGAGTGGATGGTGAATATTTAAATTGAATTTGAGCTATATTTCTAATTTCGTGGAAATTTTCGAGTATTTATTGAATTTTTATATGTGGATATGAACCTATTTATATATTTGTCCATGTATAATAAGCAAAGCCTTTGTTTTTTTATGTCTTACATCAATTCCAATGGAATACAGTGGCACCATGGATTGTGTTGCTGATAGCTCCATTTTTGCAATTTTGTGCTTGTCTTGTTGGAATTTGAACATTCTATTTTATGCTGATATAGTGGTCTTTGGTTTTCTGGATATAGTGGTTTAACATGAGAGAAAGCTTTGGTATATAATGTTATGAGAAGATAATGAGATTTGGAGTGATATCAGAAAATAGTGATAATAATAATAATATATAACCTACATATAACTGACAGATAATAATAATAATAATAATAATATGTAAAACTTATACTGCAGTATATAACTGTCATATAATTCACATATACCTTTTAATTTTAATTTTTATAAATTTGACTATAATTGAAGAACACAACATTTAATCACATTTTTATCAGTTTTGATTTTTGAAATTGTCAAACATTATTCAGACATGCATATAACATACATATAACTTTCATATAACCAAGATATAAGAATTAAGATATTATTTTAAAAATATAAGTATAAGATTTTTTATAATTCATACACTATCATAAAAAAATTAGATAATAAATCTTACATCTACTTTACATATACTTTATATATAAAATTTGTACGGATATAATTAATAAAAATCCCATTATAAGTTTTTTTTTATTTTTAATCCCCTTCAATAATTAAATAATAAAAATAAAATAAACATATAAAAAACATAAAACATATAATAATAACACAATTGAAAGCAAAATATAAATTTGAAAATAGAAATTGAATATATATATATATATATATATATATATATATGCCAACTAATTGTTAACTGCTGCTCCAAATCAAGGAGAGCATGCCGCTCAACTAAATTATCTTTTGACACTAATTACCTTTTCAATTGCAGGCCTTTTTTTCCGGAATCCTGAATGATCTTATTTTTGGGTTTTACTTTTCTAGAAATGCTTTTTGTAAATATCTTGCAAGTGGTCACATTCATGCAATTTCTCTACTTTGTGGGATTATCTATGTCTTTTTTCCTTTATTTAATATATTTATTTTAATTAATATTCAAATAAATCTATATTAAATTGAATATTTATAATTTTTCTATCTAATTGAAATTAGATTTTTAAATTACGAAATATATTAAAAAATTAATCAGATTTAATATTAAATAAATAAAAAATGGATACTTTTTTATTTCGGAAATTAATATAAATCATGATAATTTTTTTATAAATTTAATCATTTTTTTATTAAGTCAATATCTTTCCTCTTCATCAATTGTAATTAATTCAATTATATAAAAAGAGATAATATAATAAAATAGGTTAAGAATAAAATAAAAAAGCCAAAAAATTTAAATTAAAAAAACTTAAAAGTAAAAAAAAAGCTTAAAAATATTATTTTTTTCTTACAAAAAAAGGTATATTCCAATTTTATTAATAATATTATTCATATTTTTTCACGAGAAATATTAAGCTATCAAAAATTTGGAATAAACCAATATTAACTAATTTATTTACTAATATATTATCCGTCCCAAACTAATATTTAACCAATTCAACTTAAACAAGTTTCTCTGATTGAGTTAGTTTTTAATAAATAAAATATCTAGATGTTAATTTCATTTTTATTAATCTAAATATGGATATATAAACTTAGACGACACTTAAATTTCATTAAATTAGTTTTAAAAATTTTTTTAGTCTTCCGGTTTCTAATATTTATTAATTAATTAACCTATTAAAATTTTGTCGTTTTCAATCTAATCTATGAAATAATTTTTTTTCTCAATTTTAGCACCGAATTAACTAATTTTCACCGACTACATATCTACTAATTTTTTCCATTAAATATTATATCTATTAATTAATTTAATTAATTTAATTTTTAGTTTATATTTTATTTTCCATTCATTAAGAGATAAGAAAATATATATCACAAAAATGCCCGACACAACGCAAAAATAACGTACTAATTTGATATAATTGTAATATTTTACAAAATTGATGATTTTTTATAATTTTTCCATTAAATTATCATAGTTATTATAGAACTAGTTAAAACTGTTAGAACGGTTGATAGTAAAATATCCATATATATATATATATTCGTGTTTGGAAAAATTCATGCCGAATATATTTTTCATTAAATATTTTATAATTTATTTATAAGTATGGTACAATGAGTATAATAAAAAAAATTAATTTGAAGGAAAAATATGTAAGGATTTATTCGGAATTCAAGGATGACAACCACCGTATACTTACCCCTAGCATAATGTCCAACAATTCAAACAAAAATATTCCTCAAAATCTAATCAATTACACATATTTACATGTACTAGCTTTTCATTAAGGTGCTTTACATGTAATAATAGTTATTAGATTTATTATTAATTATTATTTATAGTCATTATTTATTCTCAAATTGCTAATTTATCTATTATTAAGAGTCATATATAAAATAGAGATAGTAAGTATTTTATGATTATTTTATTTGTCATCTTTTACTCCGACTTTTTTCAAATCCTAGGGAGAGAGATTTGATTTGTCATCCTTTATTCCTACTTTTTTTCAAACCCTAGGGAGAGAGATTTGATAAGAACCTTCATTCATAATTATTCTTCCACTTAAAATAAATAGAAAAAAAAAATGTTTAGAACTTTGACTTACTTTAGTTATTTTGCTTCTCTATTTTTAAAGGTTCATTTTTCTTCATAATTAAGCAATTCCGATTGTATATTACCGACACTGTTACATCAAATGGATAAAAATATTTTATATTTTACCCACCGTCAAACTTGAAATCTAAAAGCACTTTTAGATCATGATGATTTATTTAAATAATTAATTATAAAGTAATAGAAGGACATATTAGTATAATTAATGTAATAAAAAAATAGAGAACAAATTGCATCATTTTTAAACAACAGGGGTAGTATAACATGAAGATTGCTCATTTATATATTATTAAAAGTTATATATAAAATAAAAGTAGTAAATACTTTACGGTCATTATCCTCGTTTCTCTAAATTACTAATTTGTTCACTATTAAGAGTCATATATAAAATAGATATAGTAAATACTTTATGATTATTTTGTTTGTCCTTCCATATTTTTAATTATCTATGTGCGATATACGTAATTTTTAATAATTGTACTTAATAATAATATTAATTTTAGTTGTAATTAAGTCACATTTATTTTAAATACTAATAATTGTTAATTATATTTAATTCTTATATTATATTATATTATGTACATAAATTTTAAAAATTTAGCTGGTCATGTATTGAACTATATAAAAATTATTAAAAAATTATAATTTCTCAAATAACTTATAAAAATTGTACTCACTATTTTGAAATTTATCATATACATTATGTGTATGGTTGTAATTTAATTTATTATTACCATTACATAAATTTAATATGTCAATAAAACCATTATTATGTTACTCGAAACTACAATATACTATCGTTATTTTTTTCTGTGCCTTCCTAACATTTTTATTAAATTACGTTTTCTTTATTTTTAATATTATTTATACATTTCTTATATATAAAACATAGTTACCTAGCTCTAAAATTTCTTGCCTTAATATTATAATTTATTATATTTATTTGTCATCCTATTTTCACTTTTATATATAACATGATTAATACTGAATTAATTATATTGGTGCGGGTATGATATCAATAGCGATATAATATTCTCTTATAATTTTTAAAATAGCTGCATATTCAAGATTCAAATTCGAAATTTCTGATTAAATTGGAAAATATTCACTTCATTTCATCCGCACCATCATAAACAGTATCAATAGTATTGAACGATAATTACTTTTAAATTAAATTTGTCTTCAGCCCTCATATATGGATAATGACATTCCAACATTTCTAATAATATTATACTTAACCCGATAATCTCGTAATTATCAACCTTCCTCGTAGTTTCTTTTTAATTAGTTAACCTATTAGTAATTATGTTGTTTTCATATGATACACATCTTTCTATCAGAAAAAACAAGATATTCGTTGCCAAAAGATGTGAAGTGTCCCTTCTATTTTAACAGCAGATAATGAGTTCGAAGTCTGAGTGTAAAACACATTTAAAATTCGGAATGAAGTACTTTGCTCCTTATTAGATTATCCATCTGATACATATATAAAGTATTGAATTTTTGAAACAAAAAATCCAGATATTCCTTAAATAATAATAATTGAAAGTTAATGTTTTTAAAATAATATATTGAAGATATTTTCCTCGTCCATGTATAACTTGTTGGAAAAAATAACTAATACGTATGTTCAAGCTAAGAAAATAAGAGAATATACAATATTTACATGGTTCGCTCCTTAATTATTTACGTCGACGAAGAGTAACTAATTTTTCGCTATATGATAAAATAAACAATTACAAAACATTAAAATTGTATTTTTTTTGAGTTGATCAAACTCAAATCCATAATCTATTGTATTCTCTTCTCACATAACCTAAAAAAATAATTCTCACTCAAAGTTTGCCAAATTGTTTTCTGAAATTTTCCCTTGAATATGTACTTACATCAAAAAATACTCAAATAAAAATTCAAACTTGCAATCTCAAATTGCTATTGTACTCGCCTCAATGGCTTCATCCTATGACGTGTTGCATTTGTCTATATTTATAGATAACCAAAGTTTCTCACTTAGATTAGGAATATCATTCCAATAAGAATTATTTTTTAATTAGGAATACATTTTCTTATCCAAATCGAATTACTTATTTTAATCCAAATTCAACTTGAATTTCTACTGGTCAAATCTCAACCTAAATAACGAATCTTATTTTAAAAAATTGAAAAATTAAATTTTTTATTTTGCATTTTGTTTTTAATAGAAAATCAACATTCATCAAATAATGAGTAGGAAATTAACATGACTTTGAAATTTCCTAACTTTTCGAAACTAATAGCATGTCGATTGCGACTTTTTTGAGAATATGTATATTCATTTATTCTTAAGTTATAATTACTTTAATAAAGTATTATTATAACACAGTCAAAAGTATTATTAGAATTAGGTTTCGAGTTCAAATTATTTTTTCCGCACTATGTATGATTTTGCCTTTATCATAAGTATAAATGGATGATTATCTCTTATTGTATAGCTCACGGCTCACTAAATCATTTAAATAAATTTATGAGATATTCCTCTTTCTAATACCAAAAAATAGAGTATTATTATAAATTTACAACCATGTAAAACGAGTCATATATATATATATTATATATAGAGAGACTATATTTATTATGTCATTTATAAATTAAACCAAATTTTTATTGATTGAAATAAATATAATATACATATATAATATTTAATGATTAAATTAATTTATAAATAATATTATAGACATGATTTATATAAAAACATCACTTTTTTTTTAAGTAAGCACTATTGATATTAAAGGAACAATGTATTTGATGCAAATAAAATTTATGTGGGAGTGCACGACAGTAAATGTCATTTAGGGCATGAAACTAGCAAATTGCATTGCAGAAATGAATATTGGATCTAAATATTTTCAAAATTTTGCTTGAATGAGGAGGGTTATTCAAGCTATTCTAACTATTCCCTCTTATTCTATATAACTCATGTTTTAGAAGAAATATAAAATACAATTTATCTGTTGTTTTTATACAATTAATAAAATTTATTTACTTTTCAATTTTATTGTTATATTCATTAATCTAAAATTATTAATATTATATAGAATTTTAAAATCAAAACTAATGATAATTTAGTCTTACTCACTTTTTCTTCTAAATTTAGGGCTAATTAAAAATTTATTAATCATAGTAAAATTCTCTGAATTAGTTTTATAGGAACGGTGGAAGTAATAATCTACAATTATAGTAAATCAATGTGAGACAATCCAACATAATGTGATAGAGGGGATAAAGGCAAACGAATAAAACATTATTTGGGTGAATGGATTTACAACACTAAATAATAAAGTGGGATATAAAGTGAGAAGTTATTTCTAATGGTAATTTATAAATGGAAATGTATGTAAGTTTAAACAAGCATGACAACAATTAAAATCATACCAATTACATATAAGAGAGTGAGTATGAATTGACATCGAACTCTTTTAATTAAATATCTTGAGTTTAAAATTTATATATGCAGTTACTTTAAAATTTTTGAGCGAGTATTTTGCCTCCTTTTGATATTCTACTCAACACAAGTAAATTTAGTCTCAGCCAGTTGATATATAAACTGAAGCCATTTATGGTTTCGGAAAAAAAATCATACTAATTATAAAAAGTTAAAAATCAAAATAAGGGAGAAGAAAGCAACAATATAGTGTGAATAAACTAAATTAAAGAGGAAAAATGCTATCAATATTTTATTGAGAATTTTTCAAAAATGTCAAAAAATTTTAAAATATTACAACATTATTTTCACTTAGAGGTTTTTTCAAATCTATCAAAAGCATCTAAAAAATATTACAATAGTTACTAAATTCAAAAAGTTACCCCAAAGTATATAAAAAAAACACATTTAGTATATTTCTTATATATTTTAGATATAACTTGATTCGGTATCCTTGACATTTATGGTTTCAGGAAAAAAAAATCATACTAATTACAAAAAGTCTAAAACTAAAATAACACTTAAGATAAGGGAGAAGGAAGCAACAATATAGTGTGAATAAACTAAATTAGAGAGGAAAAATGCTATCAATATTTTATTGGTAATTTTTCAAAAATGTCAAAAAATTTTAAAATATTACAACATTATTTTCACTTAAAGATTTTTTCAACTTATCAAAAGTACCTAAAAAATATTACAATAGTTACTAAATTCAAAAGGTTACCCCCAAAGTATATCAAAAAAAACACATTTGATATATTTATGGTATACTTTAGATATAATTTGGTTCGGTATCCTTGGCACTTATGGTTTCGGAAAAAAAAAATCTTACTAATTACAAAAAGTCTAAAATCAAAATAACACTTAAGATAAGGGAGAAGAAAGCAACAATATAGTGTGAAAAATGCTATTTGGGAATTTTTCAAATATGTCAAAAAATTCTAAAATATTACAACATTATTTTCATTTAAAGGTTTTTTCAAACCTATTAAAAACACCTAAAAAATATTACAATAGATACTAAATTCAAAAAATTACCCTAAATTATACCAAAAAGAACACATTTGATATATTTCTGGTATACTTTAGATATAACTTGGTTCGGTATTTTTGGAAATACCTTAATTTAGTATATTTTAAAAATATTTTGAATATACCTTGTAAATTGGTATACCTTGTAAATATATTGCACATACTTTAGAAATATATTAAGAATATTTTAAAATATCTTAGGAATTGCTTAAAAATATTTCGGGAATAGCTTGGATATATATTGGGTCATATAACGGTTATTCACTTTATTTTAAATCTTCATTATCTCATTATTGTTGATTATTTTCCTGTTTCTCGTTTATTGTCTGTTTTATTTAATTTAGGTCTGTTCTGTCTTAATTTTTTTTGTAATATTTAGAATGCTCTGTTAGTTGATTCTCTAAAGCAAACGAAAATTTTAAGTTATCTTGACGAGAAAGAGCCTGGAGTGGGGGGACAATAATACTTACTAAAACTTTTTTTTTTAAAAATTTTTTTGGCAGAGGATATCTTTATTCATGCAAAATCACAGTACTTTCAAAATAATATATAGTTTCGCGGCTTCTCCGTATGGAAGGGTACGAGGCAGCGCTAGAGGTGTGCAAAACTGAACCGAAAATTAAAATTAAATCGAACTGAATTGAATTTGGTTTAGTTTATTATATTTTTAATTTATTTAGTTAGATTTTCTATTTAAAATTCGGTTTATTTGATTCAGTTCGTTTTTAAATATTTAAAATTGATTAAATCGAACTAATCAAAATTTTATTTATATATTTTTAGATATAAAATTATAATTTATAATATTTTAGTTTGATTTATAGTAGGATAAAGTCATAAACTATGAAAATTTATTTTAATTTGTATTAACTAATTTTAATTTAGAGTAATTAATAAAGTTATAAAAATTAATTTTAATTTATACTAATTTATAAATTTGTAACAATTGATTTTAATTTATAATAATCATGGTAGTTAAATTTAATTTATAATAATAATCACAGTTAATGAAATAATTATTATATTAATTTATCATAATTTATACTATTTTATTTTAATTTGAAGTAATTTATAGTTATATTATTTAATTATAACTTATATAATATAATTGATAGAATTATAATAATTGGATTAATTTTATCATAATTAATAAAATTATAGTATTTAATTTTAATCTATTATAATTGATAAAATATATTTATAATTACAGTTTTTTAAATTTAATAAATTAATTAATAAAACCGATTAAACTAAATCGAATCAGATGAAAATATTTCGATTCTAAATATTATTCGGTTTCATTTTTATAAATTAGCACCTAATACCCCTCCTAGGCAGCGTTGCGAGGATAAGTACTTGAAAATTGAAGAAACAAGATGACGACCATGGGGAGCTTGATTGGTTTGGTAAACATGATCCACGGTTAATAGTTACTTAATTTTGAATTATTTATATTTAAATTATAATTTTTTATTTTATAACATTAAAATTATTAAATTTTATAAATTATTATAGAAAAATCGTCGATCAATTTTAAAGAACTGTCAACCAGAAAATTCATTTTTTATAAATTTATTAGATTATAATAGTATCACAATTCCACTATAATTATCTTTTACCATATTTTTTGGGTAAATTACATAAAAATTTTGGCAAAAGATGGTACCACAGTACTAAAATTATTACTTTGACCATTTTTTTTCAAGTTAACAAGAAATATGGCTAAATGTAACTAAATAGAATTGTGATACTATTATAATTCAATAAATATACAAAAAATGAATTTTTCAGTTCACAACTTGTCAAAATTGATTGGCGATAATTTTTTTATAACAATTTATAAAATTCAATAATTTTAGTGTTATAAAATAAAAAATTATGATGAAAGTGAAAGTAATACAAAAATTTAGTAACTATACCGGGACTATAGAGGTGATAAATGAAAATAAAAAATGAAAAAAAAAAAAGTAAAACTGAAAAATTGAGTTGATAAAAACGAAAAAAAAAAGTGTAGATATTTAAAAAAATTAAAAACTGGTTAATGCTATAAATTTTTCTATTTTATTTTAAACACTTTTTTAATATTTGTTTTATAATTAGTTTACATTATTAAAATTTATTATTTTAATTAATATATTAAAATTAATAATATAGATCGAATATGGAGTATAGTGTAAAAAAAAAAAAACAAAAGAAAGTATTAGTAGCATTATTATTGGATAATGGCATTTTCCCATTTACAAACATACCCAACATCTTACATACAAAATAAAATTGACTAAAACAAACCCCACATGATTTTATTATTTTATTATAATAATTCATAAATATCTTGAATACCCAATCCACGAGGTGAGGGAGCACCAACCCGCACGCTTCAACTATAAGAAGTCTCCTATCTCTTATTTATTATTATTTTTTAGAAAATTATTATTTGATGTATTATATTAATATTTTTTTAAAAATTATATTTTTTTTCAAAAAAATATTAGAATATATTAAATTTTAGAAAAATAATAGCAATTTTTTTATATTTTTTAAATATATTAGTAAGTATTATTTTATTATGATTTAATATATTTCTAATAAAAAATATACGAAATAGCATAGTAATAAAATACAAAAATATATGGCATCTTCGTCCCATTTCAAATATGATTTCGAATGCTTATGTAGTAATTGCTATTGCAATTACATGAATAAAAAAATTAATTGTAAAATTGAAAGCTTGAAAAATTAGAAATACGAAAGATCAATTGATTAAAATATTTAAATGAATTCACTTTTTTAATTTTCTATAGATTTAATTAAAATAAATAAATAATATATATTTATTAATTAATATATTTAATATTAATTATAATAAAATTAATAATTAATCTATTTAATTAATTAAGGCAATATAATTAATATAAAATTAGTATAACTAATATAAATATAATTATTAATAAAATTAATATAAAAAGTAAAAATATAAAAAATCTATTAGACTTATAAAAAAATTTACTATCTATATTAAGAATGTTCTAAAATATCTCTATTTTACTAAATATATTATTTAAAAATAAAGAGTAATATTAGAAATTCTACAAATTTTAATGTACTAAAAGTAAAAGAGTATTAGAACAAGTGATTAACTTTTCTCTTTTCTTTTTGAGAAAAAATAAGATTAATATATAAAAAATTATTATCTATCTTGATATATTATATTTGTACCTTTTTAAAAGTTTAAAAATTATATAATTTATTTTATATATTTTATTATATTCTATTAATATATTATTCTATTAGATATTTTGTTAGAAAAACTTTAGATTTTACTAAAATAAAAAAATATTATTTACTATAAAAAATTTGACTTATTGCCATCTAAAATTTGATTTATTATCATCTAAAATTTAATATATTGAATTAATATCCAACTGAATAAAAAAAATATTTTTTATATTTAATTAGAAAAATATAATTTAATATAAATAAGTTATAGCTCAAATGATATTAATATAATATTTCAAATATGAGAAATAAATAATAATTTTTAATTAATATAAAAGGTAATTATAATATTATCCTTTTTCACAAACAATGCACTCACATCACACGTACACCCACCTCACCCAAATTGTTATTATTATAATAAAATGTAAAATTTTATATTTTAATCCAACCACCCACCGCTTGCCGTCGTCCTCTTCCTTAGCTGTTCTTCACTGTAGACTGTAGGTCCCAAACTCGTCTTAGAAGAAGAAAAGAGAAAAAAAGTCTTCGTTTTTCTTTCTCTGCATTTCCTACCTATTTCCTCTCATATAAATCTTCCTATTGTACTCAAATATTAAACTGTTTTTCCTGATTCTCCTCTTTACACTCATCATCGGCTTAGCAGTTCTCTTTTTCTCTCTTTTTGTTCGGTTATTACTAGGTAAAGAGGTAGATATGCCGGCTTGGTGGGGGAAAAGATCCTCTAAGAATAAAGAAGATAAGCCCCAACTTCAGCAGCAGGATGCAAAAAATGATTTTAATAAGAAGAAGATTAGCAGTAAAGAGAAAGATAAGCCTAAGAGTTTTGATGAGGTTTTGTTCACTCGGAATTCACCACGCGTGAGCAAGGATTTTGTCGGTGGCTCATCTGGGTTTTTGGGTTTTGATTCGGATTCGGCCGAAAAGAGAGGCCTTCCACTTCCTACGCCTTCATCCGATCATGGGATTGGAGGGGTCGGATTGGGATCTGGGTCGGCTTCTGTTTCTGTTTCCAGTATTAGCTCTTCTGGGTCATCCGGTGAAGATCATCCGATTGCTAATGATCATCATAGTAGTCTGTTTGGTGGTTACAGGTGGGTTCTTGTAGATAATATTTCTATCTAAGATGTGGGTTTGGACTAGGGCGTGATTCTTATTTTACTTTATTTTATTAAGGAAATATTTTGCTCAAGTGATTATAGTGAAGATTTCTTTTGATTATATGAATTTGATTTTTGGATTTGAGGAAAACGGTTTGAATTATACTGTTTAGGATTATGCAGAGGTTAGGGAAAGATTTTTTTCCCGATGTCTGAATTTTGTTGTGTCAGAGTTGGGTTTCTGGGCTGGCCATGTTGTCTCTGTTATCTTATGTCCTAATTTATGTGTCTTTTTCTACCTCTAAAGCTCTTTTATTGTCAGATTTTTGATTGCTCTGCAATCTGTTTTTCTTCTCTTGAGGTTTTTTCCTTCATTTTCTTTTACTTATTAGTTTCTTGGACTTGGTCTTTAAAGCCATGTTCTTGTGGACTTGGCCTTATCCACTTCATCTTTTCTTTTTTTTTTAAATTTTTTGGCTGTTAATTAGGGCTGTATCTCTGAAGTTCTACTTATGAAATGAAGTTGTATGTTAATCGAAAGAGTTTGTTCTTACAAACTCAGGAGCTATAACTTTTTCTAGTTAAATGTAAGTTCTATCCAAATTTAAACTCTATAATATTAAGATTCTAGTTGGTAGTTGACTATGCATTAAAACAGTTTGATTTTCAAGTGCAACTACTGATCAAAATCCGGGTCATCTGTTGATCACAGAGGAAATGGTGATATAAGGTTCAATACAAGATCAAGAAGCCCTGGACCAGGATCAAGAAGTCCTGGTCCTGGATCTAGAAGCCCTGGTCCTGCATCTAGAGGGGCTAGCAGGCCGGCTTCACCCCTTCATCCGCTGTTGGGGGGTATGAGTCTGGAATCTCCGACTGGAAGGCTGGAAGATGGGAAGAACCAATGTCATCCATTGCCTCTTCCACCAGGTTCTCCTAGCAGCTCTTCTTCCTTGCCAGGCACAAGAACTCCTGCAGCGACTGAAAACACGACTGTTCCAATGTCAAAATGGAAGAAGGGAAAGCTCTTGGGAAGGGGAACTTTTGGACATGTTTATCTTGGATTTAACAGGTAATGTCGATCATTTTGTGAACAATTAGCCTAATTATTATAATGTTTAAGCCTCAGTCAATTTAACTTCACTTAAACGTAATTTTAATAGCACATAAGGGTTTTGTCTTGTCAACCATAGAAGGTGGCTGTGGACATTTGGTTGTGGTAGTGGCCGTTTATCAGGCAGTTATGTTATTATGTATCCATCTATGAATCATTAGTTTAGCACCTATCTAAATAGTTTATTGCAACTTAAACAGGGAGAGTGGACAGATGTGTGCAATAAAAGAAGTCCGGGTTGTTTCTGATGACCAGACATCAAAAGAATGTCTTAAGCAATTGAACCAGGTAATAGATTCTTACAGTATGAAATTGAGTGCACTGACAAGCCTAAATAATTTGTAGATGTTAGGCAGTTGATGATTGATTTTGCCAACTTTCCCTTGCCAACAGGAAATAAATTTGCTTAATCAGCTTCAACATTCAAACATTGTCCGATATTATGGAAGTGAACTGGTATAATTTCTTTACTCATATTTGTGCAAATGTGTCTTAGGAGGATTATTGGAACCTCCTTAACAGTGTTAATGTAGTGTTGGACCCTGCATCGGTAACAGCTATAGTTTTTCATTTCCTCAGAGTGAAGAAACGCTTTCAGTATATTTGGAGTATGTATCTGGTGGTTCAATTCACAAATTACTGCAAGAATACGGTGCCTTTATGGAACCAGTTATTCAAAATTACACCAGGCAGATTCTTTCTGGGCTTGCCTATTTACATGGAAGAAACACTGTGCACAGGTATTTAGGTGGTGATGCTAATTATGGCTACTCACTTCTTGTGTCTAAAATCAGTCTCTTCAATCTTTATCTTATGCAAATTTTGCATCTCCTGACAGAGACATCAAAGGAGCTAATATATTAGTGGACCCCAATGGTGAAATCAAGTTGGCTGATTTTGGCATGGCTAAACATGTATGTCCCTGTTCTGAGAGCTTGTTTACTGAATCGTGCAAATGAATAATAATTTATTTCTAATAAATTGTGGACAATTGCATGAGAGTTCACCTTTGCTGTTACATATGAATAATATTTTTTTTTAATTATTTATCATTTACAGCCATTAAATCCTGGTTTACTATTGAGTGTTTACAATTTTTTGTTCCAAATCAGATTACTGCTTGTTCTTCAATGCTTTCATTCAAGGGGAGTCCTTACTGGATGGCACCTGAGGTACTTGTTCTTACCCTTTTAACCCAACAGATATTATTCTCCCCTCTCCCTTGCATAAAACACTGTGTGTGTGTGTCTATACATAAGTCCCGTTTCTATTTCAGTGCTTGAACTTTAACTTTTTGCTGTCAAGTGCTTAGAAGTGTTTTAGTGTTCCTGTTAGCACTCTGGTAAATAATTCTGGTTAGAGTCCTGTGATTAGAAATTATGGAGAGGTTAAAGCACTCGATTTAAAAAAAAAAAAGAAATTAGTGTTATTATCTCTGTTTTCATCTTCAGTTATTAGTTTCCATTGTATATCAGGATAGTTTTTCCTCATTCTTTTTCCCCCCTTCTTGGATGAATTCTCTTTTTTCAGGTTGTAATGAATACAAATGGCTACAGTCTTGCAGTAGATATATGGAGCCTAGGATGTACAATTCTTGAAATGGCAACGTCAAAACCACCTTGGAGCCAGTATGAAGGGGTGAGCTTTTGAAAAATTTAGGATACAAAACATCTTCAGCATTGTCAGCTTTTAAATTTTTTGCATGACGAAAGTCGCTTTTTCATGTGAATTTAACAGGTTGCTGCGATATTTAAAATTGGAAACAGCAAAGATATGCCTGATATACCCGATCACCTGTCAAGTGATGCTAAAAGTTTTATAAAGCTGTGCTTGCAAAGGGATCCATCAGCCCGGCCCACAGCTTCAAAATTGTTGGATCACCCTTTCATTAGGGACCAAACAACAACAAGAGTTGCTAACATCAACGTAACTAGGGATGCCTTCCCATACACTTTTGATGGAAGTCGTACACCGGTATGTTCTCTTAACTTAGTTCAGTAGTAAATATGCTTTATATTGCAAGAAACAAGGCCCAATATTTTTTTTCTTTTGGGGTATTATAGAGCATTTGGATATCATGTTCACTAGACTTAGAAACATGCTTTGAGTATGAGGTGGGAAACTGACTTCAGTTCTGTAAACCATGTTCAGCGAAAAAACAGTTTGTACTTATGTTGAGTTATATTTATTCTGCTGAAGTCAAAACTTATATGGTGTCCTGTATTCTCGAGCAAAGAATGTAAGGTGTATTGATCAAATGCAGTACATTATTGTACTAAGGCAAGATCATTTTAGTGTCTGATCCCAGACTAAATTTCTCACCTTTACCTCCTATATAATTTGGCTGCTTAAGACGCCTTAACGTTATGTCATAAATTGCTTGCACACAACTTTTTTCTTAATGTGCATGTTCTCATGCATGTACATATTCTCCTCTTAATTGTATTTTCCTATTTATTTGTCAAACTTAAGTGGGATGTTGACTAATTGGCAATTGTTCTGCTTTTGGAGCAGCCTGTGTTAGATTTCCACTCCAACAGAACAACTCTCCCATTGTCAGATGGAGATTATGCGATGAAGCAAGTGGTCCCTAATACAAGAGGATTGAAGAACACTAGGTGAATGGGACCTTGCCATTCATAGACCTTGCCATTCATACTTATCTTATTCTTTCATCGTTATATACTGATGATTCTTAATTAACATGTTGTATGCAGGGATGATGTAAGAATGATCACTTCTTTACCTGTATCTCCGTGTTCTAGCCCTTTACGGCATTCTGGTCCGGCGCATAAGAGTTGTTTTCTTTCTCCTCCTCACCCGACATATGCCTTGGTCGGACAAAATGGTTACAACTTAAGCGATTATCCATTATACTCAATGAGACCAAACACAGTATTCACCCATGATCCTGGCTTCGAACCCTCTTCATTGAAAGGCCAAACGTCTGGTGCATCACCGAGATCAAGGCCTATTTGAGTGTAAATACCAATAAAAACGCTTTCAAGCTCTCCTCAGAGTGCAATATGGGTTGGAATCACAAGGTTCTTTATCCATGGTTCCCTGCTCTTAATTTGGTTGAAAAAAAAATGTTTTCTTCATCACTTGAGTGAAGCTAGTGGATTGTTTTCAGTAGAGAAACTGAGAGAGAAGGGAGAGAGGGAAACTTTTGAGGTGTGCAGTATCTCAACAATTGCTGTAAATGGCATGTAGCTCAGTGTGTAACATTCATGTGTAATACAGTAAAATTGTATAAGATCATTGCATATTGCTAGCCAATGAATATATTCTGCATCACAGATTGTGATTCGATTGATTCATGAATAAATTCATCAATTGGATCTAGATAAAGAGAAATATTTGTGAATATATATATTGGATTAATATAGGAATAACCTAAACAATTCTTTAGGATAAGGATTACTTCGAGAATTAACTATAAGATGAATGTATGAATTGTTGAAAAGGAAGTTTGTCGGGTTGACGTTGATAATTTCAACGTGGACATGGCTTATTGGCTTAAGAGGCTTCACTTGATGCCAAAACCCACGTTGGCAACAAGGGGGGTTTTTTTTTTCCTGTCTGTAATTTGTCTTTTTGTTGGGTGGAAGTGGACGCTGCTTAGATGGTGATGGATTCTGTAGCCGGGCACTTCGATGGTTACTTTGCACTTCCAAGTTGATATTAGGGGAATTTTCACCGCTTATGGTTTTTTAATTTTTTTTATTTTAAAAATACAGATTTTTTTTTTTTCATTTTCTTATTTACCGATTTTGATCTTTAATTTTACTATTTTTTTAATTCTTTTTTTTTTCAAAAATTTCAACGCTCATATTAAATAATGATAAATTTTAAGTTGTACTGAGCATTGCTATATTTTGGTATATTTTAGGTAAATTTTAGATATATTTTAGTATAATTTGGGTAGTACAATCAAGCACGCTCGCATTGAACATACGTATATTTTGGGTAGCACGTTCGTGCTGAAGCAGCATGCATAAGTAAATTTTAAATATATTTTGAATCAACTTTTTAGGTAAATGTTAGATATACTCTCATCAACTTTGAATATATTTTAAGTGTTGATATAGTTAAAATTTTAAAATTGATTTTGATATTTTTTTTAAAAATTTCTAAAAATGTTGTTATTTTTAAAAATATTTTAGCACTTTTTATATTTTTTGAAAATTATCATTATTTTATATTTAAATAATAATAATAATAATAATAATATTATTATTATTATTTAAGGATATTTCTATGAGAATTTAGTCTAGCAAATTCTTACTTTTATGCATATAGTATAGCTAGATTGCATTTGTTGAGGACAATTCTCTTTACCATTGCGTTTGAAACTAACGAATTGGGTAAGTATCTTGGTGTTCCTCTTCTTCACAGGCATGTTTCTCGTAGTATTTATAACTACCTTGTGGATAAAATGAAAAACAAGATTGCAAATTGGAATGCTAGTTGGTTATCTCTTGCAGGGAGAATTACTTTAACTCAAACGGTTCTATAGGCTATTCCCATTTACCCTATGCAAACCTCCACTATCCCCATATCTTTATGCAAGGCTATGGAGCAGAGTTGTAAGGATTTCGTGTGGGGGTGGAGATGGAGATAATAGGAAAGTGGCTCTTGTTAAATGAGATGAAGTTCGATGTTGTAAATAGGATGGAGGCCTAGGCTTACGAAACTTAACTCTTCTAAATAAGGCTTTCCACATGAAGTTGGCGTAGTAATTTTGAGCAGCTTCTGATACCTTTTGGGTGAGAATTATGTCTTTAAAGTATAATTTCTACGGTGATAGTAACAATAAGCCAATAACTCCGGCTTCTAGTTCAATTATTTGGCATTGTGTCTACAATACTTGGAAAGAAGTGGTTCATAATGAGCTCTAGTCTCTGGGTGATGGTTGCAAAATCAAATTTTGGCAAGATATTTGGGTCCTCAGTGTTGCTTGTAGACTTATTAATGCAGCCGCTACTCAGATTGATGAAGATATGAAAAATAAACATGTGGCTTTCTTTGTGGATTCAAACGATAGTTGGAATTGGGAGCTCTTTGCTCACTTACTTCCTCGAACAATTAATTTTCATATAGCAACTACCTGCCCTCCTCCTCTTCAAGGTAAGGATACGGTGTTCTGGAGGCTTTATTTTTCAGGGTCTTTCACGATCAAGTCGGCTTATAATTTCATCAAGGGAGACATCTATATTAATCGCTCATTCTCTTGGAAATTGCTTTGGAAATGAGAGGTCCCGCAAAGGATAAAAACATTCTTTTGGCTTGTTGCTCAAGATGGTATCATGAGTAATAAAATGTGTTTTCAAAGACACTTATCAGCTTTTGCTCTGTGCTCAATTTGTAATGTTAAATTAGAATCAAGCCTTCGTGTGTTAAGAGACTGTCATGTCGCTACAAGCTTCTGGCCACGTGTTATTCCTTGTCACCTTAGCTCTGATTTCTTTACCAAGATTGATTGTATGGATTGGCTTTCGTTCAATCTTATTCAGGATGATCATGCTTACAAGGGGATCAACTAGAGGATTATTTTTAGACTTGGTTGTTGGGGCCTTTGGAAGCACCATAATGATGCAATTTTCAATGATAACCATACCTCAGTTGAAACTTTGATTAGTCACACATTGGATTACTCTAGATTGATTCAGCAAGCAGTCATAAATCTCAATACTAACAACAAAAACCTTATTGATATGAGATATATTTCTTGGAGCTACCCCCCAATTCTTGTTTTACAATAAATATATATGCTTCCTTTCGAGATAGTGATGGGCTTGCCACTAAAGATGGTTTGATTAAAGATCACTTAGGTAGCTGGAAATGTGGTTTTGTTGCGAAATTAGGATATTGTCATATTCAATAGGTAGAGGCTTAGTCAGTTTTAAAGGGTATTCAACTTGCCATTAACAAAGGCTTCCAATTAGTTATTGTGGAAAGTGATAATTGGGTGGTTGTCTCCATGGTGTGAGGTATATTTGCTATTGATATTCACAATCGTGCAATTATCTCTCAGATCAAGAGTTTGGTCTTGTGCTTCACTTCTTTCCAGATGCACCATGTTTGTAGAGAGGCCAATTATGCTGCGGACTATATGTCCCATTTGGCCTATGATTTCTCTTTGGAAACACTTTTTAGATTATCCTTCTCAAGGGGTTATTGGGTGGTTACAACATGACATTATACGAGTGTCTTATCTTAAATAATTTTTGGTTTTATGTGAGTTTGGCTCACTTTATTGTACCAAAAAAAAAAAAAAACTTTTTGAACAAAATTATTTTTATTTTTTGAATTTTAAAACTTATTTTTAAAGAAAAAAGTAAATTGATATTTTTTAGAAGTAAATTTGAAAAAATAATTTTTAAAAAATTGAAAAACCAATCTATTAAATAAAAAAATAAAACATATCAATTTGGATCGATTTTATTTGATTTTCAGAATTGACAATCAAATCAAACCAAATAATTGAGGAGAAAGCAAAATTATCTAATGAAATATATAAAAACTTAACAAATCAATTAATCTAATTTGATTTTTTTTCTAGTAAAAACTTTCAAATTTAGTTTAATTTTGCACACTGTTCATATTGCATCCTCTAGAGGGAAAATATGAATTGTTATATCCTTATAAAGTCCTACAAAAATAAAATTAATAGATTAAAAAATTTTGATTACCAGTTAAAATTAGGGAAAATTACTATCTTCTATTATTTGACATAACACATTAGTACCTTTTAAGGTTGTGAAAATTTTGATTCTTCTATTTTATTTTTGTTAAATTATAGTCATTCAAATTTTAAAACATTTACAATTAGTTAAAAAGAATATTATCTTTTGCTCAAAGAATATTAATATAATATGTCAAATTTTATAAGAATATTAGTATAATATATTAAATTTTTAGATAATACTAATATAATATATCAAATTTTAAAGGATAAATATTAATTTTTTCTTTGTCATTTCATCACATTTTAACGGAATAACGTATTAATATATTATAATAAAATAGAAGAGGCAAATCATGTCAAATCACATGGGATAGATAATAATTTTCTCTTAAAATTATAATTATTTTCGAAAAAAGTTAGAATTTTATTTTTTAATATATAATAATATTAATAACGATATATTAAAATATTAAAAAATAATTCATATTAAAAATACATATTAAATAAAATTATATTAAAAATTTTAAAAATAAAAATTATAATATTTAATAAAACAAAAATATTATAATTTACGACCATATTTTAATGGAAAGAATGGCTGAAGTGGAACTGTGGAAGAGAAGTCGGTTGTACATATTTTATAGTAAGTTTGGTTACAGGTAATAGTTATCGCCGTTTGCATACGTGTCAAAGTTTCCCTCTTTTAACATCTCTCGAAGCTTTGAGAGGGAAAAAGTAATTGCGATTTTCCCTCCAATTTGCTTTCAGTTTCTCCCTTCCCTGTTGTTTTCATTGGTCTTCTATCGCAAATTCTTTTCAATAGACAAAGATGACAATTGAAATGCCGAGAGGATTACCATTTTCAGTGGACACATGGACTCCAATTTCCAATCGGAAGAGGCACCATTTCTTGACTCATGGTCACAAAGATCACTGTTCTGGGATCTCAATCCACTCTTCTTACCCCATTTACTGCACCAGTCTCACCAAATTCCTTGTCCTTTATCGTTTCCCCCAGGTTTACCTTTTCCGATCAATACCCATGTGCTATTTTCTGTTTCTATGTTTTCCTTTTCTCCAATTCATTTTGATTTTTTTTTAATAGCTTGATGATTCGTTGTTTGTGGATATCGAGGTTGGCCAATCAATGGTGATTGATGACCCATATGGACAATTCACAGTCACAGCTGTTGATGCGAATCATTGCCCTGGTAATATCTTCGGCTTTTCTATTTGATTCAGATATGCGGGTTTTGTTATGTCTTTGAGACATCAATGTAAATTGTAATATTGAAGGTTGTCCTGAAACTTTCATCTGCTTCTTTTGGCTAGTAAAAATCTTGTTTCTTTAGTGCATAAAGATGTTGCAATCAAATTGACTGTGATTGCTTGATGGCACAATGACCATATACTTCTGCTCTTATCCAATGGAAACTGTAATTGTGATTTTTATCTTAATGTTGCATCCCTGTGTTTGGTTAAATGGTTTTTGTAAAACAGTTTTTCTTTCTTCACTTGAACTTATAATTCTGAAATACTCTTATTATCAACTTATTTTCCTTATCGGTGGCTGAGGATAACATGCCCTCGAAAGTTAATATCTTTTGGAGAGACCCTTATAACTAATTTGAGACAATGCGGCTGTAGTGATATTCAATGAACTACTCGGCTGTTTGTGGCTCACTTATGTTTCAGATTTTGGCTCAATGTGGCGTCATTTTTACCTGATTTTGGAAAATTCTTTATTTCGTAAGTACATTTGTTTTGCTTGGCTGTATATGCTGAAAGCAGTGATGGGGTTTCCAAGTATCCGAGTCCTTGGCTTTCTCCCTTGCCCTCCAGAAAAGAGTTCTGATGATTTTGCCATTGCAGTGGAAATCTAGATGACTCTTAGAGTAAAATTATGAGAAGTGATTTCAAAATATGCCACAAACTCAACTAATCTGTCTAAGTTCACCTGATGATGTCTTGTGGTGGTCTAGTACATGAGTTATAAATGTCTAGTTGTATGAAGTTATCTTCTTGGCTTATGTACCTTCTTCATCCTCCTATCTGTGTGTTTGGGTTTTGGACTGGTGAGGGGATTTCTGTTGGCCTTGCTTGCTCTATATGTTTAAGTGACCTACAAATGATTTTGAGGAAACTCCAGCTAAAGATGATCCTTGTCTGGCATGGATTTATGAACTTCAGGAGCTGTGATGTTCTTGTTTGAGGGCAATTTTGGTAACATCCTGCACACAGGAGATTGCAGGCTCACTCCAGAGTGTCTACAATGTTTTCCTGAGAAGTATATTAGCAAGAAAGGAAAAGAGCCTAGGTGCCGACTTGATTATGTTTTCTTAGACTGTACATTTGGAAGATACCACCAGAAACTTCCATCCAAGCATTCAGCGACCCGACAGGTACTCACACTCAGCTACCTTCATCTCATAATTCTTATGTTGTGCTAGTTGGTTTCTGACACGAGGCAGTTTCCCTTGACCTATCAGTGGTATCTGTATTTCTTTGATTATTTTCTAGAGGCTTACTGCTTATGCATGTAGTTATGAGCTTATACTTTTTATCAGAGATGAGGCTGCATTTTTTAAATACCATATGCATAACTAAGCTAATGCTAGATTAATTAGGTCTATGGACATGGTATGTTCCTCCACATTTCAATGTGTAACCCTTGCTCTTGAAGTGAAATTTACTCTTAAAACTTTGACTGAAGTTGTACATGATCTACCTTTGCCTCTTTTGTCTCATCTGTTTGAACGCAATAATCCTTTCACTTTAACACATTCTTTTGTAGGTGTTACATTTCCAGCAGTAATGTGAAATAAAGTGTCATAGTGATGGAGACTAGAGCAATTAGATCTTACAACAACTAGGCTAGAATAGGGTGATCGTGGTTGGAACATTAGAGTAATTATTATACTGGGGAGACCTTTAGATAATTATTTAGGGTGTGTTCTCTTGCTTTGTTCTTATGACCCAGTTATATTATGTGTCATTGGCATGTATATGAACATTTTACGTATTCTATTGTTCATATCTCTATTTATAGTTTCATTTTAAGTAGCGTGTTCATGGATCAGGTTATCAATTGTATATGGAAGCACCCAGCTGCAACTGTGGTTTATCTGACCTGTGATCTTCTTGGTCAAGAGAATATATTAGCTGAAGTTTCCCAAACTTTTGGTTCCAAAATTTATGTTGACAAAACTGCCAACCCAGAATGCTTCCAAGATTTGACACTTACAGTGCCTCAAATTCTTAGTCAAGACCCATCTTCACGTTTCCATTTGCTTGACGGATTTCCTAAGTTGTGTGAAAGAGCAGCTGCAAAAATCGCTGAGGCCCAAGCTAATTCTCAGCCGGAGCCTTTGATTATCCGCCCTTCAGCACAGTGGTATGCATGTGAGGAAGAAGATTTAGGTACTGAAAGTCAAAAGAAACGAAGATTTAATGAAGCTGTGAGGGACAATTATGGCATTTGGCATGTTTGTTACTCGATGCATTCTTCCAGGGAAGAATTAGAGTGGGCTCTGCAGCTTCTCGTACCTAAGTGGGTCGTGTCAACAACTCCCAGTTGCCGGGCCATGGTGCTAGATTATGTTAGGAAACTGTCCTTGGGCACTCAGTTAAATAAAGATGATCCTATTTGGAAGCTTTTGGACATCAGCGTGAAAGAATCTCCAAAAGAGGATGAGTCAGCCCCATGCATTTCCTATTCTCCTATAGTTGAAGAGTCTTCACATATTTCTGCAGAGTCACAACAACAACCAGTGAAAATATATTGTGGTCACTTCTTGAGTCTGTCTCCACCAAGTAAAAGGCCCGCTCTGACCTTATTTGGCAGTGCTAGACTCTGGGTTGCAGGTTCTAGTATCTCACTCCATGAAAAGCTTGCACTCATAAAGGATAAATCATCATTAGTAACTGCGAAGAAAACAGATGAAGAAGTCCGAGCTGAAGCAGATGGTGAAGTGAAATGTGAGAATGCATTGGAAAATAATGAGAATTCAGTGAAGGAAGAAGCTCATAAGGTTGCACCTTGTTCACCTATTGGATCATCAAGAAACTTCAGTGAGAGCTTGAAGAAGTTGTATAGGTCAATGAATGTGCCAGTGCCTCGGCCTCTTCCTTCGTTGGTGGAACTCAAGGGTGCCATTACACAAAACAAGAGGAGATTCCAATTCCTATCTTAAATTTCCTCCACCATATCAAATTTAATCTCTTACATCTGCCCTGGCTCAAAATATATGGCTGGTAGAAAAATATTAATGACATTCATTTTTTCAAATAATTATTAATTATTACCTTATTGGTTGATAATTTTATTAAGAGAGAGAAAAAGTAATTAGTTATATGTAGAGCTTGTTTCACCAACTAATGAGACAATGTGATTAATATTTTCATTTGTGAAAATTGTTGAAGGCGTTGAATTCGAGTCTTTTCATTATCATACATTAATATTAATATTGATAGGAATTTAACATTTTTATAGTATTTGCTAAGAGATAACCATCTCTTATTATGTAATCCACTTTCCAATAAAAAAAAAAAACTAAAGAGAGTCAATTGAAGAAATGATTAAACTTTTTTTTATGTATTATTTTCTCTCCTCACCCAATAAAGATATAAATTAATATGCAGTTTTGTAAATTAATAAATTATGAAAAACCCCTTTGAAATTTTAAAAATTACAATTAGAAACAATTTTTAAAAAAAATTAATAGCAATAACCTCTGTGTTTTTTTTTATAAAAATGTTTTTTGAGATAACAATTAAAAAAACTGGAGCATAAATGTACTGACTCTTTTGTAGTTATAGTTGTTGGTAAGACGTAGAAATCCTAAACTTTTATAAAAAATCATTAGATTGTATTATAAAGAGTTCACACAAAAATATTTCAAATATAAAAAAATGTGGTATATTGTTTAAAATTTATACAGTATCAAATAAATAGACACTATCTCAAATAATAGGAGAGTATGCTGCTAATTTTTTAAAATTTTATTTCTGATTGTAATTTGTTTTTACCTCGACGGATTTTTTGTAATTTGTTCATTATAAAATAATGAATGGTTTAAACTGGGAAAAAAATGATTCGTAATTTTTATCTTTAAAAAAATTACATTTAATTAAGGAAGTGAAATATAATAATAATTTCTCAAAATAGAAAAATAAAAACATAAATATTTTTGACAATGTAACGAGCTTAGCAGGATTAATAACATAAAAGATATTAATTTTAATTATTATGTTATAAATTAATATTAAACCTTTTAATTATTGTAGTACTAATAGTCTTTTTAGTATTGTGGTTGAAAAAAATATTTTCTATAATTTTTTTTAATTTTGAAAATTGCTTTATGAAAAAACAGTTATAATATATATTTATTTTCAAAAAATCGATTTAAAAAAAAATTTATAAAAAATAAAAAAATCAATTAATTAAATAAAAAATTTAAAACCTACTTTTTTGAGCACCTAAAACAATTCCAAATAGTTTCTAATTATTTCAAAAAAAATTACAATGTAGTACTTAACTTCAATTTCTAGTAAAAAAAATGGTATGATAGTATATTGTATGTCACATCACTAAAAACTATATTCTTTGAACTGTCATATTATTTTCTTTCATAAAAATTAATCTTGAATACATATTACAATATTTTTAAAATAATTATTAAAAATTGGTAACATTTACGGTTTTTTTTTTTTTTTGGAAAAGAGCGACAATTACGTTATTGACCAGAATTTAGCACTTTAGATAGTTAAAGGGAAATTACATTTATCGTATGTGATTTAACATAATATATTGGCATTTTTTTAAAATTTGAAAAATATACTATTTATTTTATTATATAGTTTTTTTGTCAAATTTTAAAATATTTATTATTAGTAAAAAAGAATATTCTTTTTTGTTAAGAGAGATATTAGTATAATATATCAAATTTTATGATACTACTATAATAAATTAAACTTGCAAGAAAGTATTGGTGCAATATATCAAACTTTTATGGGGTAAATAGTATAATTTTCAAACTTTAGGGGGTACTAGTGTATTATATCAAATCACATGAGGCAAATAATATATTTTTCAAATCTTATAAGAGTACTAATGTATTATGACAAACCACAAGTGATAAATAATAATTTTCTCAGAGTAAAATCATTAAAGCATTTCCAACAATGATTCTTATTATATTATAAAAAATTCACTTATTATTGTAGTTTGTTTTGAAAATTGAATACACTTCAACAATACTTAAAGAACTGTTTATCTCACTCCCTATTTTAATTTTTTATTAAT
Source organism: Balakata baccata (assembly GCA_949630135.1). NCBI lineage: Eukaryota > Viridiplantae > Streptophyta > Magnoliopsida > Malpighiales > Euphorbiaceae > Balakata > Balakata baccata. The sequence goes on along the minus strand of CATIWF010018714.1, from coordinate 8,099 downwards.
AAAACTAACTAAAAAAATATGAAAAGAATAAGAGAAAAAAATGAAAAATAAATAATAAAATATTATTTAAGAGTTACCTGTGACTCTTAGAGTATTCCCAACATCTTTTTTATTTTCCTCGTTGCCTATATTTAGGAAATTTTATGTCTTCCAATAGTCTCTTTGTATTTTTCATTACTTATCTTACTCACTAAAATTTGCATTCTCAATTTTCAGATTTAAGAGCTACAATGAGCTTTTAAGTAATATTTTATTTTTTATTTTTTCTTTCATTTGTTTTTCTCTCTTTCATTTTTTTTTTCTCTTGTTTTCGATTCATTTTTTAAAATAATTTTATTAATAAAAAATTAAAATATAAAATGAGATAAGTATTGTTAAGTGCATATAATTTTTCAGACAAAAGAATCTTTCTACTATTTACTAGGTTTATCAATAAACCTAAATATTTATAGCTCTTAGATTACTCATATTTAATTATGACCATTAGATTAGAAAACTGGTAGCCCACTTAAAAAGTTATAATTTAAATAAGTTAACCTACAACCTCTATAACCAGTTTTACCAATATTGGCGCTCATATTCCTATTCCAAGACACAAGTCATTAATTACGATGAACAAGCTATTTGGCCAGCTTCCACATTCAATTTTCTATAATAATTTTGCACTGCAAAATTTAATTTAATGACTTTTGTTAAAGTTTCAAATTTTATAATCCCATAAATTTTTATTTGATTATTTATATTTTAAACTGTAACTTCTAGTATAATTTCAAAATGAGATTTAAAAAAATTTGGTATCATACAATTTCAATAAATAATTCATGGAACAAAATAATATCCCCAATAAAATGACTGTATGGAGATTCTGACCCTAGCATCTTTTCTCTAAACTTTTTTCTTCTTCTAACCGTCCGTCTGTGTTAAACAAAAAAGAGCGATTTTTTGCCATTTTTAGCCTGAAATTACATTTTTATATTTTATTTTATCAATTTATTTTCTAAAATAAGTGATTTTGCTATCTTATTGCGGCATTTGATTTTTCATCGTTTTATTACGATATTTTATTTTTGTATGGGTGATCTAAATAGATAAAGTATATTCGATCAGATAAGAATATCAAATCATATTATAATTATCAGTATATTACAAAACTGGAGTCACATGTATTTCGGTTACTATAGTATTTTCAAATATGTAGGCATTGTACCGATTTATTATGATATTAACATCGGTGCTATGAATCTTTTCATTGCTTTATTTTTATAGTTTTTAACAGATTTGTATCTGTGTTTCAATCAATATATTTAATCGATAAATTTATCTATCTTGTAAAAAAAAAATACTAATAAAATGACAATAAAGTTTAATTTGAAATTTAAAATAATATATTACCATATATATTAATCTATATTGATCTTACATAATTTTCAATATATATTGCCTGAAATTTCCATACAATAGAACTAATTGATATTAATAACCTTATCTTTAACCTTTGGTTCGTGTGAGACCAAAAAGAGTGAGAGGGGAGCAACAGATCTATCTAGTAACGGTTCATCCAATTTGGCCCCTTGGCTCTGTCTGTGCCTTTGTCCATTCTTAGAGAGAATACAACCCTTGATTGGTCCCGATTTGGGCTATGGTATTCTTTCTTCAGTCACTTTTGCTCTCCTTGTTCTGGTCTTGGTCTAACTACTGGTCTTCTTTTAACCTTGTGGAGAGTGGTCTTGAGGGGTAAGCAGGTCATTTGTAACCACATGTTACCATGTGTCATTGATTATTGTAAATAAAATTTTAACCTAATTCACTTAAAAAACTAGTTCAAATGAGGATCAATGTTAAAATTAGGAAAAATTATTATTTACTCCATAAATTTTGATATATTACACTAGTATCTCTGAATTTTAAAAATTATACTATTTACTTCCTCTGTTTTATCTCTAATCATTCTGTCAATTTTTAAGTCATTTGCATTCATCAGAAAAAATATTTTTTTATCAAGAGGTACTAATGTAATAGGTCAAGTCTTAGACGTAATAAGAATAATATGTCAAATCTCAGGGTGTTACTAGTACAATAGATCAAACTACAAGAGGTAAAATTGTAATTTTCTCTGAAAATTATTATAAGTAATAATTAATTATTAAATTAATGTACATTTTCAATAAAATAATTCATGGAACAAATTAATTATCATTCATCATATAAGTGCAAGTAAAATTTAAATCTAATCCACTTAAAAAGCTTATTCAACTTAAGATCAATGTTAAAACTGTTATATATGAGATACCTTAATATAAATTTTTCATATGAAAGTTTCGAAAGGTATAGTAAATCAATGTACTACGTTAAAATTGAACTTGAAATATAACTCGAAGGCTAAATCAATATATGATCATTAGATAGAATTTAAATGTTTATGTCAAAAATAATACTCAATTTAATAAATTATATTGTTTATATCAAGATGTTTATTTTAAAAGATTAAATTAATAACAGTAACTCCAATTTAAAAGATTGAAATTCAATTTAAACGAGGCTCGATTAATCAATTAAATTTTATTTTTTTTAAGTCGATTTAATTAATAATCAAATTGATCTGACTTAAAGTCAACGTCATGTAATTAATTAAAATTCAATCTAAGCTCAATATAGATCAATTAAACTTTATATGATAAATTAAATCACATTTAATCAATCGGTATCATTATTATTATTCTCCCGCTCCCTCTTTCCTTATCAAAAAATTCCATTCTTTGGGTTTAAAGGTCAATTATGATGATTTTTTTTTTTTAATTGGTTTATTGAACAGTAAAAAAGTGCATGGGATATTAGCATAATAATCTCATTTTAAAACAATCAGACCAAATCCATGCAAGTACTAGTCTTGATCTAAATATTGTGCAATTGCAGGTTTCAATCATGACTACTACTTGTCCGGAGACATTTATTTCTTCCAATGTCATAACTTATTCGTCTCTATTAGTCAAATTTTTTTAGAAGAATTTTTTTTTTTTGAAAAAAATAGATAAATAGATTTTTTTAAAATAAATTTTATAAAAAATTAAAAAAAATTTAAATTTTGTTTTTAAGATTCTGAACGATAATTTTAAATACCCATTTATTTATGGTAACAAAAGTCTAAAAAGCAGAAATAAAAAAGGAGAACAAACAAAGTCACGAAAAGAGCCGGTATTCTTCTGAGAAAGAAAGGCGGTACGATAATCCAGATCAGGTCTTCCTCCTCCTCCGTTTTTCTCTCTCTCTCATCTCTAACAGCCACCTCTCCTTTTTCCTCTTTTGCCCCTCTATTCCCCTTCATTTTCTCTTCAACCTCTGTTTGATTTCCCCAACTATTTTCCTTTCAATTTCATCTCTCTTCTCTCAATGTCCACCGAGAGGGAATGGCAAAGCTCAGGCATTGTGAGTTGACAGTGGAGGGGAATCCGTTGGTGAAGATGTGGGTACGCTAATTTAATTCCTCTGTTTTTGTTAGTATGAATTTTGGTGCTGCTAAGCTTTAGGCAAAATAGTTTATTATGAGATTGAAGAAATTGGTAGCAGATTGGGAACAAACAAACAAACAAAGGGCCGTCTCAACGGAAGGAGAAGGACCTGCAACAGCAGAGACTACTGACCCTCTTCTTGTTCTTAACCGTTTATTACGAGTCTGGGAAGCCTGGATAATATCTTCAAAGAACAGGATGACTTGCATTGGGTAGAATTCATACAAGGAAGTGTTTGGGATTAATCCCAAAAACAGATTTTAATTTTTTATAAACAGTTTTTTTTTTTTTAAAATATCTATTTTATCTATTTTTATCAAAAAAAATTTTTAAAATTTAAAAATAATTAAAAATACGAAAAAATTTCCATAAATAGTTTTTTGAAACTAAAGCAAGGAAGAGTCAGAGGACATCAAGACGCCAACCTCTTTGCTGAATGAGGCGTATTTGAACAAGCAAAGAAATCGAGACTAGCAGATGAAAAACCTTTAGAGAGAAATAAAAGAGTTTTTTTTTTTTTTCCCCTTCTGATTCTGCTTTCCGGATTCTATATCAAATGAGTCTTATATTAATTAATATTTATTTTCTTAAATTTAGTATATTATATTAATATTTTTTCTAAAATTTAAAATATATATAATTTATCTATTCTAATTTAATATAATATATTAATAATTTTTAAAAATTTGAAAAAAATATAATATATTAGTAAAAAAAATATTCCCTCTGCATTAAAAAAAATTATTTTTTTTTTCAGAATTATTAATCAAATAAAATAAACTTATAGATATATTAATGCAATATATTAAAAATTTTAAAAAATAAATAATATTATTTTTTAATTTTAAAAATATAAATATATTATATTAAATTATAAAAAATAAATTATATATTTTTTAAATTTTATATAAATACTAATATATCACGGGAGAAATTACTTTTTTTAATTATGCTCCGATTATGTTGTAACGGTTAGAAGTGTAGAAGTTCGATATATATATTTTTTTTAATAATTAAGCCTTTCAAACATAAACTAGTGCGTGGAATCAAAAGCTCGGCTGCTACCGACAAAACCCAACAAACAATAGTACTGAAGAATTAAAGATCAGACCAAAAAAGAAAAAACTAGGGATTTGGATTTTGCAATTTGGTAAAAGATGTCGTACCTGCTTCCACACTTGCATTCAGGATGGGCCGTAGATCAGGCCATCCTTGCCGAGGAAGAGCGCCTTGTCGTCATTCGATTCGGCCACGACTGGGATGAAACCTGCATGCAGGTCAATTCTTCCATTCTGCTATTCTATTTTAGGAATTTGGATTCTGGATCTCGTCATCTGTTGCATTCTTTCAATTTCTGGATGCAATCTTGAAATTCTGCTTTTTTTTTTTCTTTTCTTTTTGAAATTTCTGTCATCTGCAATTCCTTAGTTATTATCATTTATTTTCTATTATAGTTTTTTTCCCCTCATTTTTCTGGGTCTTATTAGGGTAAATAGGGTTTCGGAATCGTTGGATATTTGTTCCTTTTTCGTAATATGCTTCTTGTTGACATTGAAGCTTAAGCCTTTAGCTTCAGAGTCCATTCATGCTTCCCCAACAATATTTCCGTATATACAAATGACTTTGATTACTAAGGTCACAGTTTAACAGTATTCAGGAAATGTTTGCTTTATAGTTTTTATGTTGTTTTTTTTTTTTTCACTCCTTCCATCAGATTGGCTTTAGTTTTTTAATTTGAGAGCAATATGCTTTATATATTCAGCAGAGGACTTAGAATACACTTTTTACTTAGAAGCTAAGAAGTTTTGGCTGCATTTGAATTGATGTCGAGGGACTTCAATTCTCATTCTTATTGAGTTAATTGAAACGGTAAGGGAGAAATTTTTAGGTAGATTCAGTCTACCATTTCATTTGTAGACTAATTCAATCATCCAGTGATATATATATGTAGATTCATTATTTGTTCTATTCATATCAATCAAGTAATTGATATATTAATTCAATCACATAGTGACACACATTTAATTATTTTATTTATATTGGTTGATATGAATAGAACAAATAATGAATCTACATATATATCTCACTGGATGATTGAATTAGTATACAAATGGCATGAAAAAATAATTAAATGTGTGTCACTATGTGATTGAATTAGTCTATTGATTACTTGATAGAGTGAGTCTACATAAATGTTTCTCCTGCAATGCTTCAATCATGTTTACCATTGGTCAATATCAGTTAATTTTCCTGGCTGTGTGCTACATTCCTTTTATATATGCATATTGTAAATTGGTATGTGGTTGTACAATGAGCTGCTGTTGCAATTTCTTCTTCAAAAAAAAAAAGAAGCAAGCAAGCAATTCGTTTAGTATATTTCTTAACAAATTAGTTTTACTTTGCTTTTTTAGATGGATGAAGTGCTTGCATCAGTTGCTGAGACGATAAAGAACTTTGCAGTCATCTACCTTGTGGACATCACTGAGGTGCCCGATTTTAACACAATGTATGAACTGTATGATCCATCCACTGTTATGTTCTTTTTCAGGAACAAGCATATTATGATTGATCTTGGAACTGGAAATAACAACAAAATCAATTGGGCTCTTAAGGATAAGCAGGAGTTCATTGGCATTGTTGAGACTGTGTATCGTGGGGCAAGGAAGGGTCGTGGTCTGGTTATTGCTCCAAAGGATTACTCTACCAAGTACCGTTACTAAGTCTTATGGGAGTTGGGAAAGTTATCATTGGACCATGTAAGAACTTGTTATGAAAACAATATGATTTTTGCATAAGACTCTTCTTCAAAAACTTATAGATGTGGAATTCCTGGTTAAGTAGGAATACTTCCATATTTGTGAATTCCAGTTTCACTCCATGGTGTCTAGACAATGTAACTGACTTTTGACATTTACACTTGTTCTGCGCTTTTTTTTTTTTTCTCCCACTTATTCTTATTTAAAATAGGATAAAATAGGGTTGTCAGTATGAGCTTAAATATCCTTTTTAGGTAGGTTTAACTTGGTGAATATACAAATGTATTTGCTTTTGCTTTTAAGCTGCGGGAAGTACTCTCCTCTACTTATCAAGTGTTTTAGGCAATAGCAAGACTTAGATCAACATTGATCTTCAAATGCTTTTCACAATGAGTTGATCTACATCTATTTAGATTGGTGCTCTTTTCTTCTGGCAGAATCTGGTCAATGTTGAAGCAACCATTTCATTCGTGACTGCATGTGGCCGGTAAATTGAATTTGCAAGACTACCAGGTTATGCATATATTCATATCAAGGTATAATACATATCATTGCTTCGACATTATTACATTTATTGGATACTAGCTTGTTATCAATGTATTCTGCATCTAATACCACAATGCATGATAAATCTCCTGTACTTCTGTGTTATAACCTTTTCCGAACAGCTTCTGCTAGTTCGATCAGTTGCACGCAAATAAAATACCACGTAATCCCTGCTAATATTACCTGTAGCCATGAGCTATTAACAATCTCCAATGCCAAAGAACCGCCTAAATGTGTATCCAATCTGCTCAATGCATGGTCTCTTACTTGCAAGTGGACCAGTACTGCTGCAAGTATTCCAGTCATTGTCGGGATTCCCCATCCTACATTATCTATCAGCTTCTCTTCCGTCGTATATTTTTCCTCATTCAGATCTGTAGGCTCTTCAGTAGGTGAAGCCTCTGAGTTAACTTTAGAGCCAGACTTATCGATTGAGGCAGGAAGTGCTCCAGCCAATGGAATCCAGTACTCTTCATGATATATGTATCGTGGCGGGGTTTGAGTATTGGGTCCTCTGCTCCGTCTTGCTTGCTGTCTGGCCGCAGCAGCCTCTCGGAGCTTATTAATGTTTGGCTCAGTAGATTTCTGGGGAATCTTTAGGAGGTTGAGGCTAGATTCTGATGTGTATTCTCCCACCTTTGGTGATTGCCAGTATAACCAGTTTGAGATTGATCTAATTGCTTGAATGGCTGATAGTCTTGCTTCTCTTTGAAGGTTTGTTTCCTGAAATGAAAGGAATGACTTATCTCAACATGGTTTTTGATCGTTGATGAAACGATAACTCGTGCAAAGCAAAGCACTTTCTATCATATTGATGTAGAAAAATGCGCAAAACTTGCCTTGGGGCTTTGAGTATTTGCCTTGTTCATGGCATCAACAAATCTAGTTTGGAATTTTTTGACATCAACAAATATATTTGAGACTCGTGAACCCACTGTGTTGCCGGCACCAACTCGCACATTTCCTCGTGGCTGCTTGGACATTAGAAACTCCAGTGCTGGTAAGTCGGACCTTTCCACCATGCTGCGTTTGGTTCACAACATGAATTTTTAGAAGAATTTAACAAAGGCATCAAAACAATCAAATATATATACAAATCATTGATTCAAAGAATTATCCAATGACTGAATCCCATCATTCTTTATCCATATTTTTATTACATCTCACCTAATTTACCATTTTCAAAATGAGGTTTTCTCAGTCATAATTTAACAGTGTTCGAAAATACCAATCTTTATCATTATAATTGTTACAAATTAATATAATTTATTTTAAAAAATATTGTAATGTA
>CATIWF010018711.1:0-61399 GCA_949630135.1 Balakata baccata | reverse complement strand
TGTCTGTAAAAAGATATGGGCATCGGACTAGAACTGGTTCCATTGAGGAACCTAGCTGAATCACTTTCTGTTTTGATTGTGTTTCTATATGATAAAATCATTATTTGAGGAATCTCAAAACATGAAAGTTGTATATATATGTGTTATCTAGTTTTATACCAAATTTCAGCATCAGACTATGGGCGGATGTTGATTTATAGGCAAGAGAGTCATGCCTGTTCCATATTTGACCTGCCTGCTTAGTGTTCTGGGCAGGTCCAGTCAGTTGTTGGCCAATTGTGAGCTCCTTATAGACATAATCTGGAAATGGTCAACATGAAAGTTATAGCTATATGTCTTAGCTAAAGTTTGGCAGAAATTTCACCTCAATAGGTTATGTATTTTGTGAGTTATAGCTTTCACGAGTCAGACTGGTCCGGATGCCAGCCCTGTTTCTGACCAGTCCCAATTACCCCACCATATGAGGACCTTAGAAGCAGAATGGATGGAAGTTGTCAACATGAAAAATGTTCCATTTTAGCATATCTATATGCATATAAAGTTTCATACAAATATAAGTTACACGTTGTAAGATATGGAGGAGGAAAGTTAGTGTCTCAAAACTACCTATGGTCAAAAACAGGGCAGAGAACAGAACATGATTGTAAATTGTATACAATATTCCACAATGGTCCAATTGGTCTGAAATTTAAATATGTGGTATCCTTACATGTTAGCTTTAATTAGAAACAAGAATCATACAAATTGGACTAGGATAGAAAAAGTTATAAGCTAATGAACCCATGAAGGTCAAGAGCTTTTGATAATTATTCTCATTGAGTTGCAACTCACCAAATTGCATCATTTTACAGGAAGAGTCATGTAATTAGCTCATTTTGGAGGTGCATGCTATATAGAAGACATGGATCATAGGTCACCGGCTGAGTCTCACCAATCTCTCTTCTTGCATTACACATATGTATAGGAACATCACATATATGTTTTAGGTTGTATATCTGCACATGTAATATATTATATTTACAGTCAGGCTATGATACTATGGAAAATTATTAAATATTGCACAGAGATAATGTCATATGATTCAAAAAAAAAATTTATTCCATGTTATAAACATGGCTATGTCTTATGCTATGCAATACATGATAACATGATATAAGTATAAGTGGTATCCATATGCATAAGGTCTTACAACAACTTTCTGGAACTTCTAACTTGAAGCTTAGAATACTGGAATCGAGCACTTCTCGAGGGGGAAACTGTCCTTCAATATTTGACCAATTTGTTCACTAAGCAAACCAAATCCAATTGACTCGAAACTTTATATACTTTCAAAACAATACTAGATGAAGATATTAGTAACATTTAATTTGATTGTCAATGTAACACCTTATACCTATGGATATCACTTATACTTATATCATGTTATCATATATTACATAGAATGGAACATAGTCCTGTTTATACTGCCTTTAGACCAAATCCTAGTTAGTGGTCCTTAAAATGCATACTTCAATTTGTTTAAGTTTATTTAGCTACCAATTGACCAAGTATACATTCAATTAGGTCCACAACATAATGGAGAGCCTCAAAGAAGTGAAAGACAGTAGGTTAGAGGCTTAGTAGCAAAAGAAAATGTGAGTTTGATTATTAAACGATTTCTTTGGTATGTGTGATTATTACGTGCTACGTGTAAATCAACCATCTAAAACAAGCACTCAGCGAATTTCTGAGCATCATGACTTAAGCCTGCTGCTTATGCCATTATGCATGTAAAAGTTGCTATTTGACTTGAGAAACATTCATCTAAGGGGGTTATTGATTCATAAAAAAAATGGGTGGGAATGGAAATAAGTGATTCTCATTATTAATATTTGGTTAGAGAAAAAATTAATGGGAATGAGAATGTGATTCCTCCGTCAATGGATCCTCTAGAAAATGAAAATTTCATTCTCATGGAAATCAAATCTAATTAACTCAATATTTTTTAATAGACTCTTAATTGGCAACACTCAACTACACGGCCTTTCTTAATTATTTGCATGGAATTTGTTATTTTTCAAATTCAACACTGATGACCTTTTCTTTTGGCTTCTTCCTTTCAGCACCTCAGAGTTACTGCAAATTGAGCTCTCTCATTTCTAAGTTGGACCGTGGGAAACAAGAAAGGATAAATTAAATCTTAAAATTATATATATATATATATATATATATATATATATTATAATGTCTTCCAATACTAAAGTAGCTTCATGAAAATAATTAATGAAAATTGCAACACAATTCTTTTGATATTATATCTTTTCTTCCCAACACTCGGAGCTACTTTAGTCACTAAATATGGCCTACTTTGAACGAATGCCAAGCATGAGAGCCAAGTTGGTGTAGTTGAGTGTTGCCGTTGATGATAAAAAGGGGGTATTTCTTAGTTTGCGGTAGTCATCCAAGTTATCTACCATTTTATGGTGATTTTTGAAAAATTTCTGAATTTATAATTTTTTTAATAGTATTTCCAATTTTGGAGTAATTTTTAGGACATACGCCATTTGTACTAGCGATTACACACATGTGGTCCACTTGTATCAGGAGTGGCGCACCAAGTGTTTTTTTTCCCCTTAGCCATTACTTTTTGCATGCATGCATATTGTAAAATAAATTGTTTTTATTAAATTTATTTATTAAATTTTGTTAATTACTTTTTAGAAAAATGAAGACACAATCTATAAATTAGAGAGTTTGATAAATTAAATTTACTAGTTAATGAATCAATTATACATTAAGTAAATAAATTATAAATTAAAGCATTTAGAATTTAATGATGTACTAAGTAAAATTTAGGTTTTTAGCATTACATGTATGCAAAAGACAGATATAAAAAGTTATCATTCAAAAAAATAAGAATAGATTAACATAGTTTAACCAAAATATATGACTGATTAATAAAAATTTCCTAATATTTTTAAGTACTAAAAAATTAATTATCTATTATTTTACATTATTATTTTTTAATAATACTTTATCTAAAGAATTTCTGAATTGTGAAAAAAAGCTGGATAGAAAGAAATGTGTCACTTGAACTGGCACTCCAAGACGTGCGCCGCTTCAAGTGGCACACGTCTGCCACGTGGCAAGCATGCACTAGTTGAAGTGGCGCACGACTGTATACGTTGTGTGCCACGTGGCACTTGAAAAGGTGGTTTCCCCTTGCTCGCTATTTTGACTAGCACACGTCCTCTTCTGACCAGAAAATTACCGCAAATTTGAAAATACTGTAAAAACAACCATAAATTTATAGGTATTTTTTCTAAATACTTTTTATAATCAACACATGAAATATCCCGATAAAAACTCTAACTTGAGGAGCAATGATAAGCAGCTAAGCTAAAGGTTTCTTCCTCTTAACCAAATTTGTAGTACTCATTAGCTGTCCTGATAAAATAAGAAGTAACTGAAGAACCATGCGTGGCACTGGTTGAGAAGCGACTAATGCTCTAGCTACAGTTAACATATGAAATGTGTGGATGAATGATTCTGTAACAGCATAAAATTAAAGATTCCTATAGACGTACTTTATATAAGAAATGCTTCCTCAACAACTTGGATAAATCTCAAAAACAACAGAACCAGAATATGCCCTGAATATGTAACACAACTCAAAGATGCTAACGCCATATAATTACTCTTTCACTATACCAACTTGTGCTTTGGCTCTTAATAAGGTGGATGTTTTCATTCCAATTCTAGAGGTTCAAACTACAACAGCCAGCTGAGCATTGAGCATCCAGCTGCATATCCAATAGTGCAGTTGATACATTGCTCGAGATTATAGTTCCGGCAGCTTGTTTGAGTGTGTTTTGCTTGTAGTCTCTGAAAAAAATCTAGAAAGTCAATCAAAGCACTAACGCTTTATTGAAGAAAAGAATTATATATGTTGCTTAAGGTTCTTGCGATGTGGACAAGTCAGTTTTTTGATCCACCAATCCTATTAATATAGGGGCGGATGCAAATAGAAATTTGTAGGGTTATTGGACCCATAAATTTCTTAAAAACCATAATAATATATGATATTTTAAATATGGATCCTATTAAAAAAATAAAACGGATCCCCATAAAATTTAGAAAATTCTACTTTTTTTTCTAATTATTTATAAAAAAAACTGATAAAAAAATAGTGATCATTAGTTAAATGATTTATAAGTAATATATATTAAAAAGATATATTTTATAGTGTTAATTAATATGCAATTATATATTATTTTTAAAATATGAAAATACATAATGTTATAAAAAAAAATTTATTGTTTTATCATTGCATGTATATTTTTATAATTGAAATTTATATTATATAACAGATTCTACAGTCTTAAATTCCTGAATCCGTCACAGGATTAATATATGCTCTGTAACAATTCATATTAGATCTAGAGCCAAGGAGAAGAGTTTCCCAAGCGCTGACACCAGGAAAAATATTATTGTTAACCATTTTCTTAAGTAATTCCATTGCTTCCTTTGGCACAATCCATAAATCATCCCATCAAATGTCAAACTCTTAGGGCATAACCACTTATCTAATACTTGCTCCAACAAAGCATAAGCTTCAATTATTTTGCCATTAGTAATCAAACCATCACTCATAATTTTCTTCTCCGCAAACCCAGCTCAATTGGCTTAGAATGCATATCCTTCACAAGGTCCCAAGCTCTGGTAACAGCCCCACTTAGGGGTGGCCAACAGTTCGAAATCACTGGTTTCATAGTTCAAAAAAATTTGAACCGGACTGAAACCAACCAAGGGACGGTTTCGGGCTGATTCTATCCCGATTCGGCCGGTTCAGATTATTTATTTTTTTAATATAAAAGTAAATTTAAATTTAATAATTGAAAATAATTTATGAGTTAAAGAAATGTAATTAAGATTAAAATATTGTATTATTTATATAAATTGTAATTATTTGGAGTTAATCGTACAAATTGAAAAAAAAAATTTAATTTAGAAAAATGAGAGAAGAAGTAATAAATATTTAACTTAAATTTAAAAAATATTTAAAAGTAATAAATTAAAAAAAATTTAAGTGGAATATTTAGTTTTAATTTTAAAAATTATTTAAGCTAAATTTGGAAAAAAATATATGAAAGTAATAATGTTAAAAATTTATAAGTGGACTATTTATTTGTAAATTTAAAAAATATTCAAGGTAAATTTGAAAAAAAAATATTAAAAGTAATAAAATGGTTTGAACTTAATTTTTTTTATTATTAATTAAGTTGCATACGTATTCTCATGAGATTTAAATGAATCAAAGTCAACATAATTCTTTTATCTTTTAAATTTATTACATACCTCTTTATCTTATTTAATATAAACCGTCGGTACCGAATGTGTCAACAGTTCCTTCAGTCGTAAAAGTTAATTCTTCATCATATTCTTCTTTTTTAAATTCTTATTGTCTTATGGCCACTTTATTCCAATCAGCAACAAATGTTTGAACTTCAATTGATTTGGAAGCTAAACTTGAACACGTCCCGTTCAAAATATTATCTCCCGAACTAAATAGTTGTTCAACTGCATCTGTTAAAAATTGATATGCAAAAATTTATTTTGCAATTTAGATAAGAACGAGATAAGTGTTTTAGTGGCAACTCCACCATTCAAAAATATGAAATTTTTTACTTACTTTACTATTACCAAATTCAAAATCTGTTGTTAGATAAATATCAAATTCGGGTAAACATGTGGATGATCAGGGTTTTTATGACTTTTTCACATCAAACGATCACTCGTTCTCACACTTCCATGTTCAATCTCTTCATGACTAGAATTAGTGGAAGTAGGAATATTATATAAATTACTAAATTCATTAAATAGGACACAAATATTTCTTCTAATTTCATTTACTATTGAATCAATACTAACATTCTCAATATCAAGACACTCATAATAAATTTGCTAATATTCATGTAACATTGTAATTTTACATTTAGGATTAAAAACACAACATACAAGATTAATTAAATGAATCATTTTAAAGAAGATAACCATTTTATGTTACATGGCAAATATAATATCATGCAAAATAACATCATTTATATACTTTTTAAACACATCAATAATATTAATACATTGAGTCAAAAATAAATGACATGTAGTATAATAAATATCACTTAAAATATATATTACATCGTTAAAAACTTTTAAAATCTCTAAAAGATTTTTACAAACGTCTTAATATTGTGGATATAAATTAATTTTGTCACATTAGTGGAAATAAATGAGTATAATAAATTTTTATATACGTATGACTCGTTAATTAATTCAAATGTGGAATTCCAACAAGTTGGGACATCTTATGGAAATTTTTTTGGTTTTTTATCATTTTCACTACAAAATTGAATTCATGATTTCATAATTTGGGAATATTCATGCAGATAAATAATTATTTATTTTATTGGTTCAATTGTATCGTCCAATATTTTTAAACCATCTTGCACACTCAAATTTAAAACATAACATACATATCTAATATGAAAAAATTTTCTACCAATATAAGGTTAACATAGAAATTGAAGCTTTTTAATAGAAGCAATGTTGACCGCCGCATTATCAAAACCAATTGAAAAATTTTATTAACTAAACCGTATTCTTTTAAAATATTTTTTATCATTTTATAAATATTATCTAATGTATGTCTATCATCAAATACTCTAAAGGCAAGTAATCTTTTTTGGATAATTCAATCATCACCAATCTATTGACATATTATACTCATATATGAATGTATACAGCAATAATCACTTCAAATATCATTACAAATTGCAACAAGTCCATTCAAAAAAGAAAAAATTTTGCACAATTCTTTTTATTGTCGTTATACAATTTAAATAAAACACGTTTAACAGTGTTTCTTAAAACACGTTTAACAGCAGAATTTAAATTAGTTTGACAAAAATTATTAAAGCAAACTTTTTCTCTAAAAAATAAATTTTTAACACTTATCATTTTTGTCATTTCTTATTTATATGTTTCATCATTATATTAAAAAAATAAAGAGTTAAAAGACGAACCTGCAAACCATATTTGAGTTTTTTTTTTATGATGCAGAGTTGAGTTGCATGTTTATTTTCTAAATGTCTTTTGAAATTGTCATACATACTTCCTTATTTAAATTTGTAAGTTTAGTCATAATAGTTGCGCACAACTTGTAATTAGTCATCATTAAGATGTATTTTCTTGAAATGAATTTGAAAAATATTGGAGGAGCGGAGTTTTTGATCCGGCCCTTAACCCACATTTATTGGAATATTTTTCGTCATTATTTGGCTTTGTTCAATACTTTATTCGAAAATCAATTCGTTTGTCATCTTCTCATCTTCCACACTAACAAAATTATCATAATTTTCTGTATCTACAAAAAGATTGTTGGAATAAAATGACATTTTTTACTATTGTTTGTTATTTTTTAGAATAAAGAGAGAAAAATTTGAGAATTATAGAGTTTAAAAAAATTTACAATGTAATTAGTAGAGAATTTAAAAGAGAAAAAATAATTTTGTAAAGTTTAGATAATTTGATAAAGTATGTATATAGAATTAAGAAAAAATTTAATAAAATGAATTAAGGTATTTATAAAAAAAAAAATTGAATAGTTGAAAGACAAAAATACTCTTAAATTATATCTGTTATTTTTCAGTTATAGTAACTTTTTGTCTTTTACTATAATTATTTTTTAAAATATTTATATTATAAATTAATAAAAAAATAAAAAAAAGGATCAAATGATCATTGTTGGGAGAGGGGGGACCTATCGCATGCTAGGTCCCAGCGTCAGAATGGTCATGACCGTTTTGACAAGCAGTCAAGTCCCACCTCTCTGCTCTTTTTTTTTTTAAATTTGGTTTTGGTTTGGAATCGAAACCGGTCAGTTCTGAACTGAAATCAGCTATTCTGGTTCCAGAATAGATTGGACAGGCCCAAAACCAATTCCTCAACGATTCTGGTCCGATTCCAATCTAGAATCGTTGACTATCGGTTCGGCCAGAATGGCCACCTCTAGCCCTACTCTCATACAAAGCCTTCAACAGCGTATTATACGAAAATCAAATTAGGTCTGCATCCCAACTCCTCCATACAAGCAACCATTTTAATTCCTGCCCCTACATTGCTTTGCTTACGAAGACCTTCTATATAAACATCTTAAGTATAAATATCTGGGACCAAACCAAAACACAACATTTCATCAAACATTTCATCTGCTTTGGTATGTATAAAACCCATTTGCGACAACTCCCTTCGAAACTCACTTATAAGAATTATGAGAAATTTGAGTTCAAATATTTTCACTAATATTTAACAATATTGTGGAAATTTATGGTACATGAAATTTGAATTCAAAATTTTTTACCGCTATTTAACAATATTTATAGGAGTTTCCAGTGTAGACAAGAAATGACACCCATTTAGTCTAACAAACGAAAAATAAAAATAAAAAAAATCCAGAAAAATAAGAAAAATCTACAAATAATGATGAATTGGTAGACCACATATGTGGTTGAAATGTCATGATAATAAAGCTGCATCGTTATTATAACAATAATTCATCATTGGAATTTGTATGTACTTTCCCACATAGCAAATGCTGTCACTTCCATTCTCGGAGAGTTGTAGTTGAATTGAATATTAATTAACTCGAATTCCGCTCGTTTAGATATATTATATGATAGAATTCAATTTGAATTTTTATAGTTGAATTCGAATTTAGTTCGTTTCAAAATTATTGAATTTGTGAACGGCTCGAGTTCGGTTAGTAAAAAACTCGTTTATTATGCTTAATAAATTTAATTCAAAATTAACTCATTAAATAATAAGAATAAAAGGGACTCATTAATAAATAATGACAAAAGCTCGAGTTTAAGCTCGATTTCGATAACAAAATGTAATATAAATGACCTATAAACGAATGCATTTACGAACTTTTAAACAAACAGATTTGTGAAGCTTTAAACGAATATATTCACGAGTTCTTAAAAGAATATATTTACGAACTAGTATTAAGTTTAAGCTCTATAAGATTTCAAGCTTGGCTCGTTAAATTTAATAAACGATTTCGAACAAGTCTTTTTTCGAACCGAATATTGAATAGCTCACGAACGGCTTGATTTGTTTATACCTCTACTCATATTCTTCACACTTTCGTTTGTTTTGTTTTAAGTAATTGTATTTACAGTCCCCAAATTTTAATGTTATAAAGCGATCGTCCTTAAACATTTAAAAAGTATTTGATTTTACTATCGAGGTCCTAAATTTACTGATATTTTTTTAACTTTTTTATAAATTGTTTTTTTTAATTTATTTTTAAAAAAATATCTATTTACTTACTTTTACTAAAAACAACTTTCAAAACTAAAAAACAAAATTTAAAAATACAAATTTTTTTGTCAAATGCAAATCGTTTTTTTAAACGCAATATCAAATACAGCCTTAATATATAACTGTAAATTTTCAAAACTTCGGATACTTTTCCAAAGATCATTATTTTGCCAAAAAAGTAAGTAATTTTTTAATAACTAATTATATCTTTGAGTATGAGAAAAGTTGGTTACCATATTATTGTCTAAATTTATTGATAAAGTAGAATCGGTAGTTTAGAAATTTTAAATTAATATTTAACTTTTGATTATCTTAAATAATATTGACTAATCATTTTATAAATAAAATTTCGAATGAGTTAAATTGTTGACCAGAATTATTTTAAAGAAAATATTCAATTGATTTTTAGAAACATAATGAAGTGGATTAAATATTATGAAATATAAGAAAGAGTTTTTCTCTAGTTAGTTTATCTACTCATCCATCTTAGTTAAATAAGGAGTAATTTTTTTTTTTTTGTCTAAAATCACACTCCGCACTTTTTCTATCAATTTATTTCTAAAATAAATAATTATTTCACATATATTTAGATTTTTTGTTTATTATTTTTTTATTTTTATCGTCTTGTTGTGATATTTTATTTTTATATAGACAGTTTAGACGGACAAAATATATTTGATCCAATAGAGATAATAAATTAGATTAGAGTCATCAATATATTACAAGACTAGAGTCTCATGTATTTTAGTCACTATAGTATTATCAAATTTGTAAATCTTAAGTTGATTTATTATTTTATTAATCTAGATGATGTGAATTTTTTTATTGTTTTATCATCCATAGTTTTTAGAAGATTTATATTTATATTTCTATTAATATATACTAGTTTGAATTAATAGATTATTTCTCTTTTAAAAAAACTATTTATTAGACTCGTTAAAGAGATAAAATACTTTTAAAAAATTTTAATAATGTTTTATATCCAAAACTGGGACGAATTTTTTAGTAAGAGTAAATTATTAGGACATTCGTGATATTTGGTTAAATATATAAATTATTTTTTTTAATTTTGAAAATATATTATAAAGTCTCTCGTATTTAGTTTAAATATATTATTTAGCTTCTCCACTTATTTCTACTATTACAAATAAAATATCAAAATTATCCTTTTTCTTTGTCTTTAAAAATAAAAAAAAAATTTAATGTCAATAACTTAATATAGAAATGTCAATTTCTTTCCTTTTTTAATGTATTTTTTAAATTAATAAAATATTAAATTTATCAAAATATAAATATTCTAATTATATTATATTCAAAATTAACCAAAAAAAAAATCTTTTTAATTAACACAACAAAATCTAAAAATCTTTATAATATAATTAAAAAAATTAAAAAAACTAAATAATATATTCACTAAATTTCAGATATCTTTTTAGTAATGTGCAAAAGATAACGAAAGTGTATAGGATTAAAGTTGATTATCTTAAAAGTTATAAATTTTTTATAAATTAGTTTTTGTAAATTTGCTTTTAAAAAAAAATCTATTTATAGAAATAGATTTTAAAATTTAAAAAAAAATAAAAAAGATAATTTTTTTTTTTTAAAAAGCCATTTTTTTAAAGTCAATTCCAAATAGTATGAGTTGTAGGCACAGCGGGCAGTCAGTGGCCATCCTCACTCAGCGTAATATAAAGATGCTACCGCCTGTCATATGATGTAGGGTTCGTAAACTAAAGTAGCTTTTGGTATTGTTTACTGTGCAGGATATTAATCATGGCGCAACCGAGCAACCCAATTCCGGCAATGACAATGAGCCAGCCGCTGGAGAAGCCGGTGGTGGTGATCGGCGAACAATTCTTGGCACAATACCCTGTTGATCTCGTTATTTCTTCCAAGATCCTCACTCTTGGAGAAAACGATTTCAGCGTCAAAGATGTTAACGGCACTCTCATTTTCAAGATCAAAAGTAAACTCATGAGCATCCATGACAAACGTTATCTCAAAGACCCCGCCGATAACACTCTCGTCACTCTCCGCCAGAAGGTCCCTCTCTCTCTATTGGCTAATAAATATTCATCATATAAATTCAGTATTAATTTCATTAATATTACGATTTCAGATAATGACTGCTCATAGAAGATGGGAGGTGTTCAGAGGAGAAAGCACAGATGAAAAAGACTTGCTTTTTAGTGTGAAGAAATCGTCCGTGTTTCAATTTAAGACCCAATTAGATGTTTGCTTAGCCAGTAATAAGTCAGAGGATGTTCCTGATTTCAAGATCAAAGGAACATGGAGAGAAAGATCATGCACTATTTATCTTGGAGATGGAGAGTCCAAACCCATCATTGCACAAGTAATTATAATTACTTTGTTAATTAAGATGTGTTTTTAATTAATTGATGGAATTAATATGAATGGAAATGGATATGCAGATGCACAGGGGGCACAATCTCAAGACTGCGCTGTTGGAAGCAGACAACTTTGGTGTCACTGTTTATCCTAGTGTTGATTATGCATTTATAGTGGCTCTTGTGGTGGTTCTTGATGAGATCAACGATGATCGTAGCGGCGCTGATTAGTAAATCAACTGTCCTTGATGCATTGTTAGTACTCTGTTTTAAGATGATAAGTGCGTTTTAATGCACAATGTTAAATGTTACTGCTTAATTTTCTTTATCTGCATTCAGCTGGTGAAGCTTATTAATGTTGTAATGAAATTAAGGCCTTCCATAGTGCTTGCTACTTTATTATTATTTTGCCTCCTTCGGTTTGTTAGGGCTTATTTAGTTATTTTCATCAATTTAAAAAAAAAAAAACAACTAATTCCGTTGGATGTGGACCTGTAGTCGTAGTTCGGATTTTATTGCGAATAAATCTGCGGCTTTTTAGGTCCTGATTAATCACATCCGCTTGTTTATCATCCTCCCTGGCGAACAAGATCAAGTTGTCAGCGAAAAATAAACGAGACAAGAGGGATCCACTTCGTGATAATATTTAAAGTAGATACCAATGACTAATTAGTATAGGAAATGACAATAGATCCTCCATCTTTAAGAGCATGTCTTTTTTTTTTCTCTAAATATGCTTCGTGTTTTGGTGTTTTTACAATTTCCGCCCTCGTTTTTTTCCAAATCCCTATTTTGCCATTCCTTCACATACTCTCTTCTCTTCCTTTTCCCCCTTGTCCTCTATCTCTCTGTTTCAAGCTTTTTGTCTGGTTGCTCTTTTGTCCTCATTTCAACTCTCACTTACCGCTAATCGAAAGCGAGACAACAAATTTCCTGCTAAAACTAATTCAAAATACATACTTTCAGATAAGCTTGTTGGTGATTAGCAAAGATTGCCGTTCATGAGCTTCATCTCTTTGCTTTTGTTTCAGGCGAGATTGCAGCAAAAAGGATGAAGAAAGTCTTTTTGGTTCTGAGAGAACGGTGTAGTAAAAATGAGAAAGATGTATCTGTAAAGTGTGCCCAATGCCCACACTAAATTTTTTATTCTTAAAATTAATATTTTAAGCCAAATGTTTAACTTTTAAAAGTCAACAACCATCCAGGCTTACTCGTGTATTTAGATGGTTTAATTTAAATTTTAATTTTGACAAAATTTCCATTTCATATAAGATTGCTATGATATTTGTGAGCATGGTGAGACAAGTGGTGGTGTAGATGTGTAATTCAATAAATTTTAAATTTTATTTTATTAAATCTTATTTAATGCCAATTTCCTCCATAATTGTCTTTTAGTCCTCACATTTTTATGTTTTCAATTAAATTTGATTTGCTTCAATTGTGCTATATGTTGTATATATATGGATTATATCTATCAAATATAACATAAAACTTACATATAACCAAGATATAATAGATAATTCAATTTGAATTTATCTCTGCATAACATTACATGTTCGTTATATATAGGTTATATGTACAGGGAGTGAAATAATTGTTCCCGATTAACCCTCAAGCTGTAGTTTTCGGAGCTTAAACTCTCCAATTCAATGTTTTTCGACCATTTGAGTCAATTTCTAATATTAAATTTGAAAAAGGAAGTCAGAAAATAAGAAAAATGAAAAGAGCTACCTCATACTCGATTTTTGTTTCTGCCCTCAAACGATCCTTTTAGGATCTCAAATTGTTTAGTCTAAGACTTTTTGACCCTTTAATCTATTTCTGGTGTCAAAATGATAAAAGGAAGTCGGAAAAAAAAAAAGAAATGGGATGGCAGTTCTGAGGTTCAATTTTCTTCTTGCCGATCTAGCAAATATTGTATGATCTTAGAAAAATTAATGCCAACGGAGTGATGAAGAGGTGAAAAATTAATTGAGATTCAAATTTTGTATTGATCAGAAGTTATTTGAGTGATATTATTTGGGTGGAAGTTATTTGAGTGATATTATTTGGGTGGTAGATGAAGTTAGTCGCAGTGTACGGAGAAATAAAGAAGAAGAATAAAGAAAAATAAAGAAAAATTAGGAAAAAAATGGAAATATTGATGGAAAAAATTTATGGTCATGTGATATTTATGACTTACAGGAGTTAAAATTTTAAATTTAAATTACTTCGTAAAGAAGGTTTGTGTCCAAAACCCTAATTAGTAAGAGACATCCACATGATTTGGGCCCAGGTCCATTTGATACCAATTTTTTTGCTATTCATGTTTCGTAGGATTAGCATTTTTTTTTTTTTTAACAAAAGCACATATATCTATTAATGATGGTTTTCGAACAAATGTCTGCTAATAAGAAAGATCGTTAATTTTCAGACAACGACAGGGCGATAGGCGATGGCGGGTCTTCAGAGGAGACAGCACTAATACTCAAGATTTATTATTCAGTGTGAAAAAGTCATCTCTAATTCAATGAAGAACTGAATTAGATGTATGTTTTGGCTGCTAATACTGCAGATTAAGGGCAGCCGGTTGGAGAGATCCTGCACATATATCTTGGCCAATCGAATTCCATTATTGCACCGGTGATGTTTCATTTTCACAGCTAATAAATCCATGATTTTGCTTGTTGATGATAATGCAGATGCACAGGAAACACTCTTTCAACTGCAGTGTTCGACAAAGATAATTTCTACCTTTCTTGCTGTTGCTGGCACTTGTCCACGACCAAACAACCTTTGGCCAGGTACAATAGTAGACATGAGCATGTGTTCAAAAATCATTCAAAAAAAAAAAATTTGAAAAGGTAAGGTTAATTCCAAAAGCAATTGCTTTTTGGAATTGGCAGTGAATGGAGAATGATTGTATTTCCATGACACCCGCTGATTGCTTGGCTGGTTAAGTGTTTGACTTGCTTCTTTGGCTTTGCGATTTGATTTCCACACTACCACTTCTGAAATATAAAAACTATTATAAATCAAATTTATATCAGTAATTTAATATATCAAAAATAATAAATATTTTAAAATGTGATATATTATTATTTAATTGGCCCGTAAATTTATTTATGGAACTAATATAACTGTTAAAATTACCAAACTAGACGAATAATCAATTGAACAGTAACCACTGGTTTTGCTCTGTTTTCCTCTAAGCCAAAAATAAAGCCCAAGGGAATTTTTTGAATATATATATTCCGTCTGTTTTAGTATCATTTTCTGTCTACTTTGAATAAAGTAATAGTATTTTTCAATCTATAAATTTGAATTGTTCAATTTACAGTAAAATAATAATAATTCTCGGCTAATAATGTAATAGTATAAATAAATTGAGTTATACATTATTATTATTATTATTATTTTGTGACAAATGTGAAAACGGACTTTTCATAACTTATTAACCCGATAATGATAAATTCAGAAAGATTACATCTGCTTAAGATTTTAATTTTATTAGTTGCAGTCATATTCATGATGATACAGCTCAAGCCAAGTGGACACTCTTCTAACCACTCCTTTTAATTTTTAAATAATATATTTAACCTTTTTATTTAAATAGTTTTATATTTTTATGTTATCTTTGATTGAGTAATTAAGCCTAGAGCTATATTTTGTTTTTAGAAAAAATTACTATTACTTAGGTTTGATTTATGAGATTTAAAAATTATATATTTTGTCCTTTCTATTTTATTATATTCTATTAATTCATCTTTTGTATAAAAAAAATATTAGATTGTGGTGAAATGATAAAAAAAAAATTGCTTATTACTTCTTTAATTTTGTCTTATTATACTAGTATTTTCTGTAATTTTAATTTATTGTATTAATATTTTCTGAATAAAAGAGAATATCTTTTTTAACTAATTGTAAATATTTTAAAATTTAATAAAAAACTGTATAATTTAATTAAAATAAAATAGATGAGACAATTTGTATAATTTTTAAAAGAAAAATTACATAAAAAATTATAAAACTTTACTCTTTTTCTCACTTATAGCCGATTTTTAAAAATAATTTTGAGTTTAGTTATGTGAAGTTTCAGTTTTGTAACTAATAAATATTACCTTGTATACAATAAATATCACTCAAATTATATGTGGCAGCTACATTTTTTTTTTACATATCAGTGCCAACAATGACTGTCATTTAATTCTTTTAAGACTTAATTGCATAAAAAATTATGAACTTTATATTTTGTTACAATTATATCTAATTATATTTTTGTAATAAATATAGTCTCGATTTTATTTGAACGACACTCTGAATCTAATTGCTACTGACATAAATTATTTAATTAAACTCAATCCAATGACATATCAAAATGATTAAACAATCTATGTCGGGATCAGTTAGGTTCTGAGTATGGTTCAACGATACCAATGATAAATTTGTTATGAAAATAGAAATTCATATAATTAAACTCAATTTTTTAAAGAATTTGATATAATTGTAATAAAATGTAAAGTTCAGAATTTTTTATATAATTAAGACTTCCTTTAAATTTAAATCGATTTTTCATTTAAGCACTATATATGATTGGAGTGAGATTTAAAAACTGCAAAATTTATAATTTTTTGTGTAATTTTTCTATTTTTTAATTTTAAGGTACTAATATAATATATCACAACTTATGAATAAATAGTAATTTTTTTTTTTAATATCTCTTGTTATTTCGTTACAAAGTCTTTGGAATTAAACGAATAATTGTTGCATATAATTATTTTTAGATATTATCGTATATTAACTGAATTTATCTTAATTTGTTAAGAGAAAAGAAAAATTAAATTCTGTTAGAATTTATAACAATTTTTTTTATAGTATTTAGCAAATTAATTAATTTAGATTAGAAGAACTTTTATAGTTAATTCATTTTTGTATTACATAATTTACATTAATTCCTTAGGTCATCTCCAATACACACCATTTTAGTGTAAATCACATATAAGAACAAAATTAGTATTTTGCTTCAATTCACATCATTTTTTATACTAAAAATGGTGTTACTACATTGAAGTGCATCTACTATTCATAATTTATTTATTTATTTTTTATTTTTTTGTATTATGAGTGAAAGAAATATATATAAAAAAATTTGTATAAAAAATTGGTATTATAGATTAGAAAAAAATTTACTATAGCTACATTATTTTAATGTAAGAGTAACTACTTTTAGCGTTTTTGGTTGAAAATGCTCTTAATTAGAATGAATTACATCGATGATATTTTAATTATCAAACTCGTAATAACTCAATACATAAATTATTATTTATAACAGAAAATCTATTTAATAGAATAATGATATGGACTTTCCATATTACTAAAAAATTTCTACATATAAATATTACATATACAAAATGGATTTAATAAAATTTTTTAACCATTTAATGAAATATTTGATTATATTTGGTTTTAGAGAAAGTAAAAGAAAGAATATAAAAATAATGAAAAAAGTGAAAATTTTTTATAGTACTCATTTTGTACATACGACATTTACATGTGACTTTTTTATTGATATGTAAAATTTATATCAGTATTCTGTTAAATAATTTAACAAATTTTGATCACATGTACTTTTTATTATAAAATTAAAATTTAAAATTTTTTTATTACAAGTAATAAATTATTACCAATTATATAATTAAAATATTTTCCATATAATTCATCACTATAATTATAAATAATAAATACAAAATCCACATTTATTTTATTAAGAAAACCAATCAAATCAATGTGACTCATGCTATCAACCTAAAACTGGAAAAAATAAAAAAAAAAAGATGCCAACATTTAGTAGAAGATGGGCCATAGATGTGAGAACCTCAATTATCAATAGTCATTATCATATTAAATTGCACCACTTGCATATCAAACCAAAATGAATCCTATGCTATTACTAAGTGCTTATCAAATCATAACAATAATAAAAAAAAAAAATATTCAACACCCATATGGCCAAATTATAAAATCTCTGACTCTCTTTAACAATAAGAGAGTTTTGGAATCTTTGACTTTTCTAATAAATACTCAGTTTATTATCATCAAAATAAGTTAAAAATGATTTTGTTCTTCTCTATCATCAAAATTGTTCAAAATAAGTGACCTCTCTACCTTTGATTTGTCATTAAGCTAAATTCTACTCCCAAAAAAAGACTCAAATCCTTTTTTTATTCAATATAATAATTTTATACTTTTGAATATGTTGTGTTATTCTTTATTATTTTTTTAACTAAGAGACCAATGAATAGTGAGTTATGCAATAAACTATAATTATTTTTGCAATTGTAGAAATTTTAAATTTCTACTTAGTGAAGTGTAACTAAAAAATTTAAATTTATAATTCTCATAATGAGATACTAATCAAATTAAAAAATACTATTTATCTCAGTATTCTTTTTCTCACAATTTTTATGTATTAAACTATTTATAGTTTATTTATTTATTTATATTATTCAATTTGTATTAGGTGCAATAATTTTTATACAGATTAGAATAAATAAATAAAAATAGAACAAGTACCATTTTCAATCAAATTACATTTTAAATGACTATTCTTTATTATTAATTTAAATATTCTAAAAAATCGGGTAGAAGAGAAGTATTTGGTCCATATATTATTAATTTAAATATTATAAAAAAAATAGAAAAACTGGCCAATTGTTATTAGTAACAGACAAAGTGACACATTTATCATTTTTCTGTCTACCGCCACAGTCGATTCCTCTTTTCTCTCTCTACTTCCTCATGTTCTAGTTTTTCAAACTAAGCTCAAAATCTTCGTTACAAAAGCGCCTCCCACTTCTACTCGCTACCAACTATCGGAATCCTTTCTACTTTTTCCAAGTGTTATCATCTCAGATAGCGCGTGATTCACATATCTTAGATTGCGCGTGATTATAGTTATTTTTGAAGAGAAAAATGAAGGTTATTTGAGAGAGGAATAAGAGGAAAGACAGGAAAAATTGAAACGGATTTTCCGGGAAGAATGACGGAAGCCAGAAAATAACAAGAAAAGCGAAAAATTTTAGGATTGGAAAAGGCAGAAAGAATAAACAAAGGAAAAGAAGGATTGATCCTGTTTGTATCAGAGGAGCTGGAAACAACTTCGAAATTTACAGGAATTTGTTACTGGGAGTTCTTGTTTTTAGGGTTTTAAACTGTTTTCTAAGAGAATTAAGATGGCCTTGTCCTTTCCTGGAAATTGGATTTAAGACGGCCTTGGACTTTGAATAATCTTCTTCTTAATTCTTACGAGCTATCCTTGGCTTTTGGGGGGAGAGAGATGGCTTCGGTTTCTTCTTCTTCAGCGACCGTGGCGGTGGAGAAGGCGACGAGTGAGCTTTTGATCGGTCCTGATTGGACTATGAATATCGATATTTGTGATTCTGTCAATTCTAATCATTGGTAAACTCCGATTCTTCTTGCAAATTATAATTTTGAAGCTCTGGATGATTTTCCTTTTGACTTTTTTTTTTTATTCTTATTAAGAAATTGCTTCGTTTACGATTTTTTAGTAATTATATAGGTGTAGATGTACACATGTTGAAATTTGAAAATATGTATCTGCTTATACATGTCTTTTATGTCCAAATTGTTTTAACCTTGGACTTGTAGATTGTGTTTATTTAAATTTCTTTGATGAATTTAGTTGGAATTTCGATTTTTTAGTTTATTCCTCATAAAAAAATAATTCTCACAATTTTTAGCTATTAAGCTATTTTATGGAGCTAAAATTCGAAAAACACTGAAAAGAATCTCCAAGCTTTCAATTGTTTAGTTTTGTCTGAGACCACAAACACAATACTTGTAAAGAGACATGGTCAATTGAGGCAAAGAAGGAAAGAGAGAGAAAGATAGGGCAGAAAGGAAGAGGGATGGAATGGTTTATTTGAAGTTAGATGATTTGGTGATTAGAGGATTTTTCTTTTAAAGCAGGTTGGATTTTTTATAATTGCATCAGTCCTCACTGGTTTTGTGTTGAATTTATCAGGCTGGCAAAAGATGTTGTGAAAGCTGTGAAAAAGAGGTTGCAGCACAAGAACCCTAAAGTGCAGCTACTGGCTTTGACGGTACCTTTTTTATTATCTCTTAGTTCGAATTATTCACATAAGTGCATTTTTATGAACTCAAACCCTGGGATATACTCATGTCTATGTGCAACACTTTACGTTTTCTGCGATATTCTGTGACAGAATTTGCAATTTGAATGAGTGTTCCCCTTTTTTAATGATTATAAATGCTTGCCAAATCTGACATCGCAGCTTTTGGAAACAATGGTCAAGAACTGTGGTGATTATCTCCATTTCCAAATTGCTGAAAAGAACATATTGGGAGAGATGGTCAGAATTGTCAAAAAGAAGGTAATTCTTTGTTTTTCTAATTAACCATATTTCACCATCATATGAAGCAATCAACTAGATAGTGTAAACATGTTTCAGCAAGATTAGCAAACTTATTTCTTTAATGGGCATTCTGTTTTTGGAGTAATTATAGTTGGTACAGTTTGTATTAAAATTTTATAGAATTTGATAAGTCATCAGACCAGTCAACTGAGAATTTTTAGGCACTTAATCACATTTTGAACAAAATGATCATAGCTGACTTTGCACTCCAAAATTTAGATCATAAATATCATGTCTCTTTTGGTTCCTCTTTGGTTGTTTATCCTTTTTCTTTCTTCTAGCAGATAATAAATGCAATTATTTCTCATTTGTACGTAACCTAGATTTTCTATATTTCATCTTGTATCTGTGGTCTCTTCAATGCTTTCTCTGTTTGGATTTTACATCTTGTCCTAAAATGGTTATTGGATGAATTTGCAGACAGATATGCATGTAAGGGATAAAGTTTTGGTTTTGTTGGACTCTTGGCAAGAGGCATTTGGTGGACCAGGAGGAAAACATCCTCAGTATTATTGGGCATATGAGGAACTAAGGGTATTGTTCTATTTATTTCTCTGATAGTAATACTACTCTTTTGCGGCCAGTTTTAGTATTTGCATAAGGTACTTAATTATTTTATTTTTTTTCTTTTTACCTTTTACCTAACTGGCTCATAATATGGTAGAACTGTCATGTGTCACTAATCCAGGGCTCTTGTGGATGGCTATGATTTTGCTGTTTATTGCACCAGATTTTAGTACATTTAAGATGTTGATGATTCATGTTAACAAGAGTGCATTCAATCAGAAACAGCAGTACTAGTCCTGTCCAGGGAATGTCACTACTGTTCTTTTGTGCCCCTCAATTACATTTAATATTATCAGAAAAATGATTTTAGCTCATGAGTGAACAATGAGTACCATCAATCCATTTTGACTTTCAAGCTTTAATCGTCTAAGATTATTAATTTAACTTATCATTGATCATTGTGCACTGTTGAACTATTGATGGTTTGAAATTCTAATGATAGAATTTACAAATGGCAGCGTTCTGGTGTGGAATTCCCTCAGCGGTCCTTAGATGCAGCTCCAATATTTACACCACCTGTCGCTCATTCAACAATGAGACATGTCCAAGCTGGATATGGAATGCCTAGCACTTCTTCCAGAAGACTTGATGAGACAATGGCAACAGAGATTGAAGGCTTAAGGTGAGAGTTGAATTCTCAATTGCACGTTAAATTAGTGTCTGATGTCTTTTTTAGAAATGCTGGATCCCTCTTTTTTTTTTTTTTCCCTGATATATTTCTTATTTATCATAGCTTATCAAGCATGGAATCCATGCGCAATGTTATGGAGCTTTTGAATGATATGCTGCAAGCTGTGAACCCTGATGATCGCAAGGTGGGTGCAATTATGACCTATCTTTGTCCTTTCTGGAATAGTGGAGATTAAAGTAACACATTGTGCTTTTCCTTTTTAAGGCTGTGAAAGATGAAATCATAGTTGATCTTGTGAATCAGTGCCGGTCCAACCAGAAAAAATTGATGCAGATGCTAACTACTACTGGGTTAGTTCTCCCTGAATCGTGTAGTGGCTTTTTGGCATGTTGATATAATAGAAGGCACTAGTTATCAGGGGTTGTGTGTGTGAGCACATGCTGTATATATTTCTGAATGTCTCTTGGTTCTGTGGCAGGGATGAGGAACTTCTTGGTCAGGGTCTTGAGTTAAATGATAGTCTACAAATCTTGCTTGCAAAGCATGATGCCATAGCAACTGGTTCTCCTATGCCAACTCAAAATACTAATTTAGAGCCCAAGCTATTATCAAACACCAAACCAACAGAAGCAAAAGACTCTGGCCCAAGTTCGAGCACTAATACCACAACACCAGTTGCTAACATAACTAAGAGCTATATGGATGAAGAGGATGAAGAGGAGGATGACTTTGCACAGCTGGCTCGGAGGTATCTTGACAGCTCCTCTTTTGTGTTTGATTAATAAGAATATACAATTTAGTTGGCTTTTTCCCATTGTAGGATTTTTTGATAAAGTATTTCTTATTTTGGGGTGAAAATTTTTGTAAATTCCAATTTTAGGGTGTTTTTGAAAGTATTTTCCATTTTAGAGTGAATTTTGATGAGCTGTATAAGAGAGAAGCTGTACACTTCTTAAAAAAGTGGACTCTAGCTGTCCGCTGATTCAATAAGCTGACAGCCAGCTGCTTTTTTTTTTCCCCAAAACTCTCTATGCTGTCTGCTGCTTTTTTTTTTTTATTACTTTTATTTTCCAAACTCAACGTATCAACACAAAAATGAGACAAAGAGCTAGCGGACAGCTCTGTCCGCCTCTTGGTTAAGTGGACACGAGCTGGCTGCGTTTTCATTAAGCAAATAGTGATCTGATAATCACTTTTTGACCTTTGACTACCCAAAAATGAAATTTTTTTTTTTTTTTTTTTTACCCTAAATTGGAAAATATTTTGTGCCACAATCCTTTTTTGGGAAAAAGCCCCAATTTAGTCAGATAACAAAATAGTGGAGTACAGTTCAAATTTTCTGGGAACTTCTAAATAGTGATAAGTAGACAGAATCAACTAGTACCATAGTCATTGCCTGTTATATTAGTTCTTGAGGAAAAATTGCAGAATATAGACCACCAAATTATTGGCTTTGCTGTAATTTTATTTTGGAACTTTCGAGTCCTCTTTAGCCTATATAGACGACTTATGACTCACTGAAGTATTCTCTTTTGTCTATTTTTGTTTAATTCATTTCTCTAACTTGCAAGTGTGATCATTCAGTTGTTTTCTCTCCTTCAAATGCAGGCATTCGAAACCGCATTCAAGTCCACCACAAAACAGTTATGAAACCAGTCAGGCACTATTGCCAGTGGATGCCAGCAATGCAATTTCTTCTGCCGTCACTGCTTCAACCCCTGCTCCATGTAATGCATTAGCTCTTGTTGATCTACCTGCACCAGTTAGGACTACAAAAGAACAGGATATAATTGACCTTTTGAGTATCGCGTTATCAACATCATCAACCTCTGAACAACCCCACACCCCTCATACTCCACCAACTTCTGACCAGAGCATACCTCAAGTACCAGCCTCCAGGGCACTAGGTTATCCTTACATTTCCCAGACTTATCCTGAAAACCAAGGGCAGCCTGTGTACAACAATTACGTTGTTCCATGGGCCCAGCCTCAACCTCAGAGCCAGTCACAAATTTCTCATCCTCATGTACAGTCTCAATTACAACAACAGGCTCTGCATCAACCTCAGCAGCAGTTTCGGCATCAACCTAATCCACCATCACATACTTTGCCACAATCTCAGCTTCCGCAGCAGTTTCAAACTGGACCACAACCACAACAACATGCTCAGCCTCAGCATCAGCAGCAGTTGGAAACTCAATCTCAACCACCACAGCATGCTCAGCCTCAGCCTCAACAGCAATTTCAACCACAATCTCAAACACAATCACATACTCAACCTCCGCAGCAATTCCGACCTCAATCTCACGCATTCATAGAACCCCAATCGCAACAGCAATTCCAACCTCAATCACAACAACGACTACATAGTCAGCCTCAGCAGCAGTTGCCTCAGCCCCAGCCTCAGCAGCAGTTTCCTTTGCCTCAACGTCAGACTCAGCAGCAATTCCAACCTCAATCACAAAATCAGTTTCAGATGCAATTACAGTCACAATATACTCAATACACATCTCGCTACCCCCCTCCACCCTGGGCAGCCACACCTGGTTATGCTAATGGCCAAAATCATTTGTCTACTGCTAATAATATGTACTCAACTGCACAAGCCAACACAGCATCATCTTATACACCTGCTCAAGCAACTAGGCCATTGAGTCACTATAATTCTTTCCCTTCAAGAGGTACAAATGGGTCAGCCATGAACGGTGATCCTATCGTGAGCTCTGCACCTGCTGGACAAAAGTCCTTTGTTCCTTCATACAGGTTATTTGAAGATCTAAATGTTTTTGGCAATACAGATGGAAGATTTAAAATCACTGGTAACACATCGCCAAGCTTGTCGGGTGCTTCTAGCCAAGGGATGGTAGGTGGCAGAAAGTGAACTGCTGGTAATAGAACGGATAAAGTGAATGCATGCTTGTGAATATGGTGAATATTGGTAATTTGGCATCCTCTTATTGATTTGGAATGTATCTAAAAGGAGTTCTCTAGATTTGGTATTTGCTATACTGTCCGTAGTTTATTGCAGTAGCTAGTGCTTGTCTACCATTCTTCACAATCTATGGATTCTCTCTCTTTATGGTAATTACTATAATGAGCATTGGTGTTAACAATAATCAATGTCAATTTCAAGTTGATGAATACTTGATTATTCTGTCAACAACTTGATGAATTAAATAGCCCGTTACAACATTTAACCAGCGTATTAACCAATAGAGTATAAAATATTTTACACAATGCTTTTTAAACATCTTAAATAGGGTGTTATGGTTATACAGGCAGACATTCTGCAAGAAAAATTTAGAACCAAAATTTCAAGACCTATGCATTTCTAATTTTACAATTTCATTATAAAAAAATTATTATTTGCCATAATACACTGTTACTCTTTTGAGTTTTGAAAAATATACGATTTATCTCATCTGTTGTATTCCATTAAACTAGTCTTCTTGTTAAATTTTATAGAATTTACTGTTAGTAATAAATAATATTTTTTTTTGCTCAGGAGAGTACTGGTACAATATGTTAAATTTCGAGAAGCACTAATACAATAAATCAAATTTACAATGAGGTATTAGTACAATATATCAAATTTTTAGAAAGTGAATAATATAATTTTCAAACTACACGAAGCAAATTGTATATATTTCAAATTACAGGAGATAATAATACATCACCTCAAATCACAAGGAATAAATAGCAATAAATTGTAATTTTCCCTTTTGTTATTGACAATTAGTTAATATAAAAGTTAAAACTATATAAGCAATTAGAAGTTCAAGAATCATTTAAAAAACATAACATATAAATACATCCTTAAGATTACCCGAAAGATTATATACCCATAAAATTATTTAAATACCTCATTTGCATTACTATTGGACACATGCCAGAAATTAACACAATAATATATATATATTACTCCAAAGTGTGCAAGCTTAAAAGATCCATTTATGGTCTTAAGCAAGCTTTAAGGAGTTGGAACAAGCGTTTTGATTAATTCATAAAGAGTTATGACTCTATTCAAAATCCAAATGAAGCCTATGTGTACAAGAAAGTTAGTATGAGCAAAATTGCTTTCTTAGTTTTATATGTTGATAATATTCTAATCATGGAAAATGATGTTGGTTTTCTAACCAACATAAATGTCTGATTATCATCCACCTTCTCCACGAAAGACTTGGAAGAAGCAGCCTATATTTTTTATATTAAGTTGTATAGAGATAGAGTTAAGAGAATGTTAGAGCTGTGTTAAGCTTTCTATTTGGAAAAAATCTTAAAAAAGTTTGAGATAGAAAATTCCAAAAAAGGATTAATACATGTGAGGTATGTAGTGCATCTTACTAAGGAGATGAGTCCAAAAACTCCAAAAGAAAGAGCACAAATGGCTGACATACTGTATGCTTCAACTATGAGCAGTCTAATGTATGTTATGTTATGTACTAGACCAAACATAGCCTTTATTGTTAGCTTGACTAGCAGATATCAGTCTGATCCAGGTGAAAGTTACTAGACAGCAGTTAAGGTAATCTTTAAGTACTTGAGAAGGACTAAAGATTTGTTATTGGTTTATGGAGGAGATGATTAAGTATAGTTGGATACATAGATTCTAATTTTCAATTAGATAAGAACGAATTGAAGTCCACATCAGGATATGTATTCACCCTGAATGGTGCAGCAATAATATGGAAAAGTTCCAAGCAAAAGACAATTGCTGATTCTACAACAAAGGTCGAATATATAGCAACCTCAAATGCTGCCAAAGAAGCCGTGTGGTTGAAGAACTTCATAATAGATTTAGATGTGGTTCCATTTATTTAGAGTCTCATTCCTTTGTATTGTGACAATAATGGAGCTATAGTACAGTTTAAGGAACCAATGTCTCACAAGAACTTCAAACATGTGCTTCGGTGTTATCATTTAATTAGAAAAATAGTTGGGTGAGGTGATATATCATTGCAAGAAGTTTCATCAACTGACAATGCAGCTGATCCATTCACGAAGACAATGACACAAGCACAGTTAGACCACCATCTTTAAAAGATAGGTTTTAGATACTATAGTGAATGACACTAGTGCAAGTGAGAGTTTGTTATCAATGGTGTGTATGCCTTAGTACATCCACTGTTTTTTATATATTAAATAATAACCACAATGGACATATATATATTTCACATTCATAATAAATAAATATTTAAGTTGTAGATTAAATTATGAGTGCAGTAGTTAAATATACTATAAAACATATAACCCTTTGATTATCTACAGAATTTACTATCAAATTGTTGATAATAATGAGATAAATATCTCTGGTAAAAGATAATGTTAAAAATGTTCATAACCGGTATAGGACAATGAATTGGATATTCATTGAACCTCTAGGTTATCACATGATTTATGTTGAAAAGAGATCTCATTTCACATGATATAATGATATCTAGATAAATCAGTGGATTCTTAAAGAGTTAAGAATACTGAACAGTGACGTTTGATAATAATTGCACAAATAGTGTTGGATATCAAAAGTTATTATCTTGGTCATAATATATGAGTCTTATATGACTCGAAATCCTTTGACTTCTGGTGTCAAGATTGTCCTTTCATTGATAGCTGTGGAGGTGCTCTTGCCTTATATTAGGCTATCCGCGCTTGGTAATCTGACGCGTAGTTATAACAGTTAATTATACAATGAGACATGAGATTACTAATAGTAGGACTCGTTACCATGAAATATGACTTATTAAATATAAGATTGAATTATTAATTAGATTAATAATGATAAGCTTTATTTTAATCAGAACGCAAATTATCACTCATTAGTATATTGACCAATAGGATTTGACATGTTGTGACCCTAATCAATATCGGAATCATAACGAGATGACTTAATATTATGATTTAAAAGTCAAATTAATATTTGAGATTTTATCGATATTTAAAAAGAGAATTCTGGAATGATATTTAATGTATCCGGGTATACGGGGAATTCAAAAATAATATTCGATATAATATTAAGGAGTTAATATTATATTTCATTCTAATAAAATTATTGACCTTAGAACTCACACCCAAAATAAATTATTTATCTAGTCCGTATTTATGATGTGGGAGTAATTTAATTAAGAATTAAATTAAAAATGATCACTTATACTTTTTGAGTTAAAATTAATATTGATTAATTTTAACTATTTCTCCTATTTATAATTTTAATTAAAGTGTTAATTAAAATTATTAAAATT
This sequence comes from Balakata baccata, assembly GCA_949630135.1. Lineage (NCBI taxonomy): Eukaryota > Viridiplantae > Streptophyta > Magnoliopsida > Malpighiales > Euphorbiaceae > Balakata > Balakata baccata. Next base: position 33,819 of record CATIWF010018711.1, on the reverse strand, counting down.
TAATTAAATTGTTAATTAAATTAACAATAATGGTATATTAAAGTAATTACCGTGATTAATAGAAGAGAAAATTAATTCTATAATTAATAGTGATAGATAGAAAATAAACTATGCAATTGTTAATCAAAAATTTAAAAAAAAAAGTCAACAAATGTTTTTCCATACCCACCTCATCTGCCAAATTGAATGGCACGGTTGATTTTTTTTTTTCTTCTTTAATAACTTCTTAATCTTCATCTTCTTTATCTTATCTACTTCTCCTTCTTCCTCTTCAATTAATTTTTTCTTTCAATTGTTTTTTAGAAAAGGTTTGAAAAAAAAAATTTATAAAGTATTAGTAACTTATAAATTTGCAAGAAGAAGATATTTATGATTATAAATCTTGGACTAAGAAATGAGTTTCATTAAAACAAATAAAGCTTTTGATTTTTTTTTGCTTAGTTTGCACATTTGGTGAACTCAGTAATAAAAAGTTTGTTTTTATCCTTTTATTTTGTTCTTAAAAATCATGGGATGATTTTGACAAAATGGATATTATTCATAAAGGTTACAAAATATGTTTTGCTAAAAGTTATGGATAAATACTTGACATTAACATGAAAAGTGTATTTTCTTGTCATGCAATATTTGATTGCATATTTCGGTAAAATTAAAATTTTTTGAAATCTCTAATTTTACCGAAACCTATAACTCCCTTCAATCCAAATGTATGTTCCGCTTTCATCAACTTGGGTTAGATGTGACATAATCAATCTAACGGAAACTTACATATAGTTCATGATCTGAACTGAATGGAGTATAGGATGATGAAATGACGAATTGCATAAATATTGTCTACAGAAAGGATCAAACCACTAGCTTTCCAGTCAATTAGAGAGTCATGATATATTGTTAGATACCACCCATGACTTGCTCGATATCAAATGTTAATTCGGGTAGCCAATATAATCGTAAACTTAATGAGTTACCCACTTTGAAAATGTATAAAATGAATAAATTAGTTTTGGATGAGATTAAAAAATATGAGAGAATTATTTGAGGTTGATCTGTGATGAAATCGCAGAAAAATTCTGAAAAAAAAAATCACTCAGAGCCTGTGCGGGGCTGCCAGCAGCCCATGCTTTCAGACAGCCCCATTTTGGGGCTAAATTTGGCAAAAATGCCAATTTGGCCCCTAACTTATTTTAGCATTTTTTTGAAGCGATTAAGAAATACTTATATAAAGCATTTTTTAGCAGAAATTTTACCTAGCCTTTATGAAAATTAATTATTAATTTTTTAAGTATTTTTCTCTCAAATAATATTATTTTTGCTAGTATAAAAATAATTATTCTAGGTCATTCCCTAATAGGTTTTCTTCTTCCTGTTTCGTGTGGATTACCATAAACTTAATATGTTGTGATTTGCGACAAAAAGAGTAAGTGAAAAAATTCAAAAACATCAAAGGTAAAGTCTTTAAATCTTTAATTTTGGTTAATTAATTTTAATGACACAAATTGAGCCTTTGGTTCGGATTTTAATTTATATTTTCCGATACTATTTTATATATGAGATAAATTATCAAAACCCAACAATATAAATATTATACTTCAAAAACTTTTAAGTGTACAATAGATGACAAATAATAGTGCACAAACATGTATCAACGTGCTATGCCTAAAAATGAAGTGCCTTAAAAATAATTCGAAACTTGATTAGCTAAAAACTTAAGAGAATTTAATTACATTTTACACGATGAAATTTCACTGGCTGTTCATTTTTATGTTTTTTTTTTTCATAATTACTGATGTTTTTTTATTTTTTTTATTTTACTGAAAATTTTTTCATTTCTATCTAGTGAGCTCTTCATTGTCTTCCCTTTTTTTTTTTTTAAATCTCCGTGGCTTCCTGCAAATGTATGCTTTTAAAGGTAATTATTCAGTAATAGCAAAGTAGGGAAGACCTCATTGATGAATCATATGTGAATCAAAAGTTCAATAATATGTATAAAGCTATAATACGAGCTAATTTTTTTATAAAAGAAGTTTAGTTTGAAGATATGTTGTTCACCTTACTGCTTGGCAAGAAAGATTTCAAAGCTTTAGAGTGACTTTCTATCATGGTGCAAACCCTTTATTTGATTTCAATTTAAATTTAGTAGTCTCATGCCAAAATCATTTAATGATATGAGTTGTTTGTTTACTTTATATATATATATTGTATTCAATTCTTTTTGCGATTAATTTATGGAGCTTTGGTTGGAAATATTGTGTTATTTAATCTTTTTTTTCTTGTTTTTTTGTGTGTGAAAATCATAGCATTTTTACCGATAGAATTTCTAAAAGTATATCTAAAATATCTCTGAGGTATACCAAGGAAATTCATCTTAGGAAATTTCTTTAACAATTCCCAATATATACCCAAGGTACCCCTAAAGTATTGCTATTGAATTGAATTTTTAAGGTATATTCAAGATATCTTCAAGATATATCCAGAGTATTCCTAAAAAATTCATCTCATATAATTTCTTGAGTATCCCCAACGTCTACTAAAGTATCCCTAAAGTTTACCGAAAATATTCCAAATGTGTTTCTAAGGAATTCTTAAAGTATCCCAAAGTATTTTGAAATGTATATCAAAATATTTGTTTAAAATTTTTGTAATGTTTTCATTTTTTTTTATTGAATTATATTCTTCTTTAATGACTTAATTGTTCTTGTTCTTTTTTTTTTTTGTAAAAATTGAACTAAGATATCCCCAATATACACCAAAAGCATGCTGAAAATATACTGTTTGGACATAGTTTAGAATGATTTTGAAATTTATGTATTGTTATAATTTTAGAAAGTTGCTTTCTATAAAATTGAAAAAAACTTTGAGCGTAAATAAAAATGCAAATAGGTACATATTTTTTGATATTTTTGTAAAATTTCATTTATACAAAGGATGAACTAGAGCCGAGTACCAGCTTAAGGGGTGACGCTGATTTTATATAGAGAAAAACAAAGTAAAAAACAATGGGTGAGACTAAGGAGGAAGATGCTTAAAGAAGGTTGTTAAAAAATTCAAAACCGATTTGGCCAATGAACCAGAAAGATCGAAGGTTAAAAGTTCAACCGGAATTGAACCAGTACAAGTAAAATTCTTGTAAAATATAATATTTTAACATAATCGATATATTCCATATATTATAAAATATTAAAATTATTTATATTAGACATATTTCATGCACAAATATATTTAAAAATATTTTCAAATATAATAATATTTATATTTATCATTTTAAAAATAATAGAATTGACTTATCTCTATATTATTATATTTTTTCCAGAAAATTATAATAAATAGTAATTTTCAAAGTATAATTTCAATATATATTTATTTCTCAAGTAAAAATATATTTTAATATAATTTATATAATAATTTTCTCAATAAACATTAAAAACAAAAATAACAGTAAAAGCTTAAAAAACACTCAGTTGCTCGATTTCAAAACCCAATTTGTGCAAAATTCAAAAATGAATTCCAACATTTGTGTGATTTTTACATTTGACAGAACCAGACACAAACCGCCCAAAACTAACTGGATCAGCTAGTTCACAGTTAAACCGGTCAGTTCACCGATTTTAGCCATGGGTTGAAGATCCCTGGTTTCTTCCTCAAAAACCAACCGGCCTGAAATCCAGTTTCCAATCTTTCTGATTGAACCAGCCAGTCTGATTTTTATAACAATGTGCTTAACTATAAAAATGGCATGATACACAAAAGAACATTTTGAATTCCCCTCATTTCAGGGGAATGGCATATCCATATCAACTAACTGTCTGCAACACTTAAATTATGATGACTAAGTGTTGCTTTTACAATGAACAAAGGGATGGACTGACCAATAAACACGCCGGAAGAAAAAGGAAAAGGAAAAAAAAAATATTTACACGCATTTACCCATATAACAATAACAATTATTTGCCGAAGCCCCCACCCATGAATATATATATGCAGGATTTCTTCCCATCCAGTTCAACCCCGAATACACTGGAGGCCAATGAATATGTAGCATACAAATTTCAGAAGGTGGAGCCAAGCCATGGTTCCGTTCAAGCAGGAATTTCTCAACGGATTCATATCTGACAAACAAACTGAGCTCGGGAACAGCCCTCAATAACCTTACAAGTCCATTTCCCTTGTGCTGTCACCCAATGAGAGGATTCCAATCACGCCATTAACAAATGTGCATTCATCTTGCTTGAGAGTTGTCATCAGTATAAATCGAAACGCATGCATCTGCAGCACCAGCAGCAAGCAGAACTTGGTATGGGTGAAAGGTGAGACAGCTAACAGGGCCAATCTTCTGGGCCATGAAGGTCGAGTAATACCGAATGGTGCCCAGTACTTCGCCCTCCAGACTGAATACTTTTATAATTTGCTTCGCTGAGCCACTAGCAATGACAGGGGCATGCCTGTGAACAGCTAATGCAGTAAGCGAGCCCCTGTGAGCATTAATTGTAATATATGCGTCCCTGGGATTCCTGACATCTAGGAACTCAATGTCACCGGCCTGAGAAGCACTAACAAACTGAAAGACAAACCAAAAAATACACAAAGTGAGATTTGAGTACAATGAACCATCTGAAATTGCCTGCATTCATTATACTTCGTACCTTCCCAGGATCAAGACCAGGTTGGAAGCCAATCCCCACAACTCTTTCTGGTTTTGTGTGTGGCCGCTTAGCACAAACAAGCCTATGAACACCACAGAATTAAAAAGATCAGAAAACATCAAGAAATGCATCTATCTAGTCCCAAATAAGGTACTGAATATCCAGTTATCAAAAAAAAAAAAGGCAAAATGCAGAAGCTTAGTAGAAAACATAATTAGCACTTAAAAACTCATATATTGAGCATTATTAGCACATAATATTTGCATCATGCGTTATGCCAGAAACACCTTGTGTAGAAGCACTTACATTTCAGGTGTCCGGATATCATACAGTCTGACGGAGCCATCCACAAAACCAGCAGCAAATTGACCCCCATGAACTTGAGAAGCAGCCTACACAGACCAATGTATATGAAGAACCATTAAAAAAATGGTAGGATTACAATTAATAATAGCAGATTTAAGACACTGACAACTAGAAAATAAAGTAACAGAGAGCACAAATATGGTTATATTATTCTAAACAAAAAATAGAAACTAAGATGCCAGAAAGACATACAAGTTCTTAAAATGACAATATTACAATTGCATTTCCTCGGTAACTTTCTGAGACCAAATTTTGCATGGATCTGCCACTTAGGGACAGGAACCCAATGTAATCCATTACATTTGGTCACCCTAAGAAGACATTATTGCAGTGGTGTATCACACCATAGAAGTTTTTACTCATGGTCTGATGGTTATACACAATCGAATATCACAAGAATAATGGTGACACTGCTTTCTCTAGCATCAAAATAGGTAAAAGCTCTAAACAAAATAAATCAATTGTCTTCTGCAATAAAAGTAAAAATAAAGACGCAACAATTTCAAGAGTATCTACCATAATAAAAATCTGAAAGACAACTCTGATTGTCCAGCAGTCAATGCCTTGTAACTACAAGTACAGGCATTAAACTCTAACAAGTCATCATTGAAACAATCCAAACAGAGCAATGCCAAGCATAAAGGATATCCACAATAGCTATATATTCATTCACATGACCCAAATCTAAAATCAGTAGAAAGTATAAACAAAATGAGGTTAGATGAGGCCATGAGGACAATGAAAAGCCAATATCTTCTGATACATATTACGAATAATATTCTCCAAGCAAGACAAACTTACCAATGCTGAGATGCTGCAATCTGATGATAAAGGAATAGAATTGACGAGTTTCTCTTTATCCAGGTCCCAAAGCACGATGGAAGATATCTCACCAGAAGCATACTGGAAAGCATGCCAAGAAAAATGTCATGACAGCATTTCAAACGTCAGCAAAATGGGCATAAAAAACTTTAACGGTAAATCTTTAAGTAAGCATTTACCAGATAACCAGATTGTTGTTGCCAATCCACAACAGCATTCAAACTGCGCACACCAGGTTTATGACCCTGGACTGAAGAAAATGCAGTAACAAGCTTTTGTTTACCTTTCAGAGTATAATCTTTCCAAATTCGAATATTTCCATCACCTACATCAAATAAGATTGGAAAAGATCAGTACGAAAATATATCTGCGGAACAAATATAATGGCCTAAAAACAAAGTTGACACAAGAAATGAATTATTACCTGAAGCTACAAGAAGCAAACTGTCATCAAGCTCATTCACAAGACATAGCTTTGAAATTCCTTTCTCAGGAAAATCATGATTATCAAATCCATTGGGAGGAGCTGGATCCTTGTAATTCCATACCCTGCGAAGCATGAAACAACAAACAATCAAGTGCAAGTACAAACCTTTGTTGGATATTTGATGACAAAAGAGAAGGATCAATTATTATAACCAAATTATTGAAACTGTCAAATTCGAGTAACATACAATTACTCACTTGAGCAGACCAAATCAATGACTGAAAGCATTTACAAATGACCAAAAAATAACAAACTATCCATCAGAAAGGGAATTTTCCAATCAACTTCATTGCACAAACAACCCCCACAATCACAACTTAACAAACTCCTCAGCATCAGAACCATTCATACCAAGGGTGTGTACCCATTCTTGCTCAATTTATCCAAATAAATTTGAAGAAAATGATGAGGGTCTAAATACTGTTAGTTGCCAGTAAACAAAATAAATGAAATGAAACAAAATAAAAAATACCCTCATGATTAATGCATGGAAAGAAACAAAAAAAAATGATGAATAAACTAAAATGTACAGATGGTACAGAAATTTTGATAACTGTAGTTAGAATTCACGGGTACGAGCAGAAAATTATGTTAGCTGCTTTCTGGAAACAGAAATACAAGAAAATGCAAAATTTATTAAAAAACCAAATCAACATGTGATTACCTAAGCTATACGCTTCATGAGGATAGCATGTGCATCTAAGCAGTGATGCTGTTGAGCCACAAGTAGACTCAATAACATACTTATAACTGAATATCTAAAATTATGCACTCAACTCCATTTAGAGAATCTCCACAAGTTTCATAAGTTCCAAAACTTATGAAAATCAAGGCAAACAATGAAGAAAAATGAAAAATTTTCATGAAACAAAATGTAACAATTTAACATCCAGTCAATCTGCATGAATATCAACATATGCGCCCGGACTGATTCGAACCATAATGATCAAAACTGTCAATCTGAAAGAGACAATGTCTCTGTACTTAAAAATTCAGAACTTGAAAGAACAGCTAAACTTATAATCAGCATTCCAGAAAAACTCAGGTTTTCAAACTATCCAATTCCCAATTCTCAAATTTCTGGACTCCAGCAACAATTATAATCCAAAAGATCATAGAAAAATTTCAAAACGACCTCCTTTATTTATCTAGTTTTAGCCAAATTTCTTTTAGTTTCACCCATGGAAAATTGGGCATTACGTCTGAAGTCAGGTTGTTTCACAATAAATATGGCTACATAATGAAAATGTTAAAATTAAATAATAAGATATAGTAGGCACCATTGTCAGATGACAATTACATGTCAATATCAAGCCATTCATGTGATATTTCTGCAGAAATATCAATATTCAAAACAGAGATACATACATGAAAAGGAAAAAAGGGACAAGAAAGTTCTAGTTAAAATTAGCACACCCACTTCTAGTTAAAATTAGCATACCTTATCCGTTCATTTTCATCAGCAGCAATTACAATAGGAGAGAAAGGATGAAACAAGGCTGCCTTTGTGCCTGTTTCAAACTTTGTATCCCAGCCAGCAATTTGATTATTTAACTTGCTAACAGCTAGCATCCCCAAAGAAAAACAGAAAAGAAAAATCATTGAAATAGCACAAAAATTCAATAAGAATTATTGGAAGACAAATTAAACAAAATACCCACATGAGTGTTGACACTTGGCAATGTGATCCAGTGCAAATTTTTCCCCCTCTTCGCTTTTGGCCATCATTTCTTCAGAATCATCTGGTGCAGTAAGAAGTGGCTTTGAGAAATGACCGCAGCTCCAATTATAAATTGTTGACTGTGGAAGTAGACTGCGCTCTGAACCCCCAGAATATCCAGCAGAACCTATAAGAGGATCAGCCAATCCTGAATCTGGAGAATTCATTAGGTGAGGCCTAAACTCTAATGAATAAACTCTACGCATTCCTGCTGTTAAGTAACTTAGGCGAGGAGGGCTGACAGGAGGAGTTCTGAATGTTAAAGGCAGATGACCTGGTAACAACAGCCCAAACCTTAAACTGACATCAACTAACTGGTTTGGAAGGTAAAAAAATAAAGCAGAAATAACATGAAATCAAAAGCTAAATAAACATTCTTGGACACTTTGAATCTAATAAAAATTAGACAGAAAATTAAAACCAAATTACCTGCATTCATGTCAAACGATGATGATGAGCGAGCTAGTCCTGCAAAACTTGAAGAAGAATTAGCTGGTTCACCTGGCCGACCACTGCTGCCAGTGGAGTTCAAAGGTTTTGTCACCACTTGCTCAATTCCAATTATAGAAAGTACTCTCCTACCAAGGCTTGCAATACGTGGAGAAGGATCCTTAGCCAAAGTAAACATAGCCAATACACATTGTGAATACATTCCATTATCCAATGGTTTTGACCTAGAATGGTGAACAACACCATTGCTAACAACATCATTTAGCATCCCAGAATCAGAATGTTGAGATGAATCATCTGACAAGGGTGACCCATGCATAATTCCAGATGTACTAAGTGGACTGCTAGTGAAGCCCCTCCCATCTCGAACCAGGGTTTGGCTGTCATTGCCAACTCTTGTCAAAGGACCAATTTGAGATGATAGAATACTTGTATGTGGCATATATTGGTTTACATTAGTTTGTATATGGGCTAACGAAGGTAAAGAATTCAGTAAATTTGACTGAGGTTTCCCAGATGCAGCTGCAATTGACTTGAGGTGCTGCTTGTGGCCAAATGCAAAGCGTGCTAGAGCTGTCAGGACATAACAAAAATTGATCTCGAATGTGATTTATAGTAATAAATGTCATAAATAATATCTCACAGCATGGAAAAAAGTTTCCCTCACTCACTTCACCTGCTAATGCCCCTCTCTTAACCCTGATGATGTTGAAGAACAATTTACCTCAAAGCAAAGAATGAGTTATCTAGATTATGTTTCAGGAACAACATAGGTCTTGGCATGTGTAGCACATTGATGTCCATGAAATTTTTGACATGCTAGTATAAGCCCAGAAACAAGCACTATGCAGGGATAATCGCTAAGTAGTAGAGAAGTTCATATACATAACCACAATTTGAAATTGGAATCGAGTCTTTAATTTCATAGGATTTCATGCAAACATACTTTGGACAAATCTCACTGCCAGTTTCGTTAAAACACAAAACAATATTTCCGCACAAATTGAACCACACAAAAACATTGTAACACAATGAGAATAACAAAAGACAACTAAAACATAAAACAAAAGTTTCAACTTGTTTTTCCTTCATCCGAAGAGAAAAAAAATGAAAAAAGGACAAACAAAAAGAGGGGATTTGTTAAATAAGGATTGAAAGAAGGCTTCCAGCTCAATTCCAAGTTGAGTTAACTTGTGAAAAGCAGCGACTTTTCTGAACTTATAATGATTTCAACATGACTATACAAATTACTAAAATCAGCATGGCCTTTTACCTTATTTTATGTTAGTAAAATCAGTGAACTTTGTTTCAATACGGTTCAAAATTGAAAATCTTGTATCTTATAAATAAGTTTCTTATCACATTCCAGCTAGCAAACCTTGGAGCCCTCATGCTATTTCATTTCCTAAATAAAAAAAAATTGATACTAACCAGTTACTAACCATGGTATATAAATCATCACTAAAAATCTGAAAATAACAGTTCAACCACAGGAAAATATTGATAATGATTGCATACCTACAGCAACTTCTGCCCTGACCAGTGGGCTTCCATCTGAAACAACACTTAGTAGGCTTTTAACTATGCTGATTTCAGCTCTAAATTTTTCATCATCATCACAATCATCATCACCTACCACACCATCTCTGCATGCATCACCCCCAATGTCAAGCAGGGTACCCAATGCAAAAACAGCAGAAGCCCTAACCTGGTGAAGAACAGATTCTATAATTATGTGATAAAGAATATGTGAACTTGAATGTGATATCACCATAGCAACATAGTAGTTAAAAATGCAAACCTCAGGTTGGGGCTCAGACAGCAGAGAAGCATACATAGCAGGTGCATCTGCCTGCAAACCTATTAATTGAGCCTCTGTGAAATCCTCCCACAACTTTCCCAGGCATAGGCAAAGCCACTGAAGAAATAAGGGTTCCGTTTGGCCTTCATTCGGCATTGAACCACGAATGTGCCTCAAGCACACATGAACTAAACCAGCTTCAACACATGCTTCCTGGCCCCTTCTGTGTCCATCAACAATAACAGCCAAAACGAATGCAGCCATTGCTCGCTGTTCTGGATAAGCTTCCATGCTATCAAGAAATCTAATAAAATATGTATGCCCCCCATCCTTAACAAGATCAACTTGGCACGACTGTAAACCATGAGATGGAGCTCCATAAGTACAATTAAGGTGGGATCATGTGAAAAATAATTACTTCCATTAAACAAAATCTCATCTTTTGGAGCTCCACAAATACAATTATACTGGTGTCATGTGATAAATAAGTAAATAGCTTAAAAATAATTACCTCCATCAAACAAAAATTTTTTTATCAACATCCACAATTTATAATATTTGAACCCTCCCTCCCACCACCCAATCCTTAACAAGATTAACTTGGCATTGCTATTGTTGTGAGATATTGAGAGATATTTGAATAATATTATTAATTAGCTTGATTTATGTAATTAGGAATAAGTAGAGATTTATTTCTTATTTTGTATTGTTTCCTATTTTTTATATATTTGTTTCCTATTTTATATTCATAGAGTTGTATATATAAGGTTTTCTACTATCAATGAAATTATCAATTTCTTTTCATTCTTGTTTCTTTACAACTATAAACCACAGGATGAAGCTCCATATATTTTATAGAAAGGGTCATAAGATAGATAAATAGCTGCAAAAGAAATTTCAACAATTACAATCAACATATATAAAATTGATGATGCTTATGGAAACCCTTCTTCAAAATTGTTTATCTAAGTGAATAGCATCAGGTACAGAAAGCCCCATATATAAAATTGATGATGCTTACGGAAACCCTTCTTCAAAATTGTTTATCAAAGTGAATAGCTACAGGAACAAAAAGTGCCATATATGTTCCCCCTTCTCTCTCTAAAAAAAAACACACACAGAGGTAACAATGTTAAAACTGGTGTCTCGTGACTCTTACAAATTCATCATCTCCTCTCTCTCTCTCTCTCTCTCTCTCTCGAGCACATCAAAATTATTATGAAAGTGAATAGCAATAGAAACAGAAAGCCCCATATCCATTTTTATAATTCCTCAGTAGGTAAGAAGCATCACTGGTGATCCTGAGATCACTGAAGATACCATTTGCACCCTACAAGTGACATGGATAAACTGTCCCCCAAAATTGAAGTCCTAGTATTTAAAAATAAATCAGGAAGAGTCTGTCTACTAATTAATAAACCAAATAAGAGCACCACATACACAGAAGAAATACATAGATAAAACCACTTCCAAATGTACCTTATCAAGCGACAAAATTTTTGTCCATATGAATACAAGAATTTGCCTAAGCTCTGGGGTGGTGGTTTGCAACAGCTTCAGAACATATGGAAATATTCCAACAGATAATGCCTACAGATCGCAGTGTCCCCCGATAATGTAAATCACAACCAAAAAGGTTATAATTCTGCAGGGAAAAGTAATGGCAACAGCAAAAACACAAATGCATACCAGATCTACTGCCCAGGATCCCATATCAAGGAATCTCCCAAGAAGCACCAGTGCTTTAAACCGATGGCATTGACTAAGCAGAACCTGTAAACAACGATGCATGACACAATTAATGAAGTGCAAATGAATAAAACTACAACATACTGGGTTATAGGCAAGGATACAGAGAGTTAAAATCACTATACGGTACCTTTACCAACTATTTACTATATTTACAATGAGTGAAAACACCAGGTTCACTAAAATATATAATATAGACACATGCTTTTACAAAATTTTCCATCAAAACTAAAGAACAAGATCAGACAGAAATTCCCAAAACACTTGGAAAAATGCTGAGAGAAAGGGCAAGTAAGGCCTGACACCAGATGAACAAAAAAAAGTGACACACCTGAAGAACAATGGGCAATTGCTCTGGTGGCTTCTTATCTTTAGATCCATGATCCAACCAAACCTCAAAAGCCATCAGCTGTTCAGTGAAAAAGGGACTTGACTGAAACAAAACAAACACAAAATTACACGCCATTGATAATACATACAACTAAATGGGCGTAACACACGGTTCCAGAAGCCAGTCACAGTGATAATTAAGTCCCAAGACACTGCTTCAAATAACAGAACCAGAAACAATTTTGCAAATAGAAGCTCTGTAACAGAATAAGACCACATCAATCACTGCTATTGTGAGCTTTTTAAGATAACACAATAATGAAAAACGGGGATAAACTAGGAAATAACTAAAATGCAATTTAAAAATTCAATAAATGTCTAAAGGAAGATTCTACTATTTAGCAATTTAAAAATCACCTTATATGCTATTAGTTTGGAATTCAGCTTTTAAAGAGTGCTAAAAAGTACATGACATGGAGAAATTTTAGAGATGATGTTTTAGGAGATAATATTTCCAGCGACTTATAGAGGATTAATACAAAATATAAACAAACAGAAAGAGAAAGAACCACTGCTTCTGCTACCCACTGTTTTGGCATATCATGGCCGATACATAGACATAAAATGTGAATTAGGAAACCCTGACATGACATAATAAATATTGTATTGATAGCGTGATTTTCTGTTTGGAAACAGCCAATAAATTAGGTATCAGTCATTATTTAAAACCCTGACTACAGACCTGGAACTCTGCACTAGGGTCCTCAACCAAAGATGGAAGCTGAGAGAGGCAAATTTCAGCAGCCATATCCCATGCATCCCTGAAGAGAATATTAATAAGATAGTGAACGAATACAGAATTAATTCTTCACAAATTCCGAACAAAACAGAATTTGCTTAACCAGAATCTATCCTCATACCACATATGATGCTGATGAGTTGGTGGTAGCATTGGGTGAGAAATTGGGGAACAATTTGCAGAACGCATGATTCTCTCAGCCAATAAAAAATTCCTGAACAGACTGGCAACTAACAAATCCTGTCTGAACAGTCTTTGGAAAAGATCTGCATAGAAAAACCGAGTCTTGGGAAAATGCACCAACAAAAAGGGCCAAAAATAACCAGCTAAAGAAAGCAAATGAGAGACCAAAACAGTATTTGTTTGAGAGCATATTACCATGAGGAAGAACATTCCAGGCAATTGTGTCTGTCACTGCTGTGAAAATCCAATTCAATTCTCCCAGCATTGTTTTACGGTCATTTTGCCGACCAGGAATCTTATCTATCAGTAAATAGTCAACGGACTCATGAAGTAATGAACGTTTGCAGAACCTGGGGAACACAGAACAAAAAGACCAAAAGATTAATAAACATTATATATGCATTGAATTTCAATAACAATATCTCTGAAGATATAAACCAAATGAGAAGAATTGCACATTATATGGATATAGCAAATCCCAATAAAGCAGGAAGCAGCCCATAGATTACGGGAAAAACAAACTAGAACATGGACATAGCATAATTTCACCAAGACAGCCCAGAAAAACAGTATGTTTTTTTCCTCAGGAAATTCATTAAGTAAGAGATACATTTAACCAATTCCAACTAAATAGTAGAACTAATAGCAAGAGGAGAAGTGTCTAGTAACACATTTTAAATCAGTAACTCATACCAACTGGCACAGCTAACTCCAGAAGATTCAGATCTGATGATACATAAACTACAAAGACTGCTACATGTAATCGTACAGTTGCAATGTTCAACATCAAATGATGACCAACTCAGCAACTACTATGGAGTATGGATAACATTTTCATAGGTAGCAACAATTCAAGGAGAGAAGTAATTCTCCCAAAATACTGTGCATGCAATTTTTAGTTACCAACAAATGAACACTGATAACTTGCTATAAATTAGCATTGTAAATAGGCAGATATGATAAGCAAACTTATGAATACAGGAAAAAAAGGAGAGAGAGAGAGAGAGAGAAAAGAGAAAAAAAAGAGCACAATGGTGTCAATCTTCTGTCCCAGAACAATTATAAACCAAGCTAAAAGATTTTCCCAAGTTTAAATGGAAAAAAAAAAAACTTTAAGTTTTTATCGAAATTAGAATCAGATAAAGAGACACATTTCACCATCTCAATGCCATCTTGATAGGCGTTGTTAGGCAAGAAGTGAACACATCAGCTGGAAATTCTGCACTCTGAGGAAGAGTCTCATGTGCTTCACAGGCTGCTAGCAAAATACAGTCCTTCGCAGACCCAGGAGCGCTTGAAGAGTTCCAGTCGTGGAGCTACCAAAAGAATAATCCAAAAAATTATAAGTCTAACCAAGAGGATAGTAGCATCAAATTTCAATATCACAGTGAACAACAATGACCAAAATAATAAACTATAACTATAAGTAGGACAATTAGTGCATACCTCTAAGAAAGCATTTACGATCATCCCAGCAGCAGAGCAGTCAAAAACACAGATAGATGGGGTCTTCAACCAGGAATCAAGATCACTAATTTGCAAGGGGATATACTGAGTGTAGCTCTGCAACAATCACAAACAGACCAGTACTAAAATCTATAATATGTGAATAATAGAACTGCATTAAGAGAATATTGAAGAGAAATGAAAGAACCTTGTTGAACAGCCAGATTTCTCCTTTAGCAGTTGGCTTTGGAACACCATGTCCATTATAATGAAAAAGAACTCTCTCAGTCTTGGCATATCTTCTACATGTATTACAAAGTTTCTTAACTTCATCCACAGTAGGATCAAGCTGAACTTTATAACGAGCCTGCTCAAAATTCAAGACACAACTTGAAAAGGGCAGCCACTACATGTTTTTCTCCTAAAGACAATATTACACATAAAAAAGGTCCTCACCTTAGGTTGCCACCTTTCATATTGCACACTCAAGGTTTTCCCAATTGTTTCGAGAGCTTTTTGAGGTGCCATGGAAAATGGATCTGCAACAAATAAGAAGCTAAAAACCCCATACTGAAGATTGATTATACATTTAAAGAAGTGTATTTTCCTCAAAACCAAGCATATTTTTTCCTATGTTATTATTCCTAACTTGGTTTCCAAGGAGATATAAGATAAGAAAGAAAGAATATCCAAATTTTGTTTGAAGGTGTAAAAATTCCATGAACATTCTCAAATTTCTTGTACTTTCCACCCATTTCAAGTAGTAGTAGTAGTAGTAGTAGCAGCAGCAGTAGTAGTAGTAATAATAATAATAATAATAATAATAATAATAATAATAAACAGCACACAATATCCTAAAAAGATTTTAAAAAATATACAATTTTTATATTGTGTTAAGAAATAAAATTGAATTAAAAACCACAACTAAATGAGGAAGGGAGAAAAGGGGAAGGAGATGTCAATATATAAAAACTACAAGTAATTCAGCAGTTTGACGAAGCACCTATCCAGCACTCCATTCTGGCACAAGGTGATATCTTTATCACATCAGGTGGATCAACACTAATGTTTAAGCATAAAACTAGAGCTACATATCCCGTCTTCATCTGCACAGAAATTTCAAGGTTAAAGTAAAACATCCATGCCTATAAACATACTTACAAGTTACAAGTATATAGTGTAAACCTTGGGCAAAAGCACTAATCATTGATGCTGTATAGCAGCAAAATAGACTTCACAACAAGGAATATTGAGGAAAGAATAGACACTAAAAGTCTAAAAGATAATCACAAACTAAATTTCCAGTCCAAGCCCTTATCAACAAGTAAAAATTTCCATGCAACAAAATGAAGTCCCCATAATGATGTGAGACAGTCACAAGTAGAGTCATTGACTTGTGAAAATACTGGTTGCTGTTAATGGTTTTAATTCTTTTTCACCTTCCCTCAAGGTGCATGATAATTTTATTTCCTTTATTACCAAGATAATGGCATTCTGCCAATGGCATACAAATCAAGATAACAGTGATGGCCTATGCCATTAATGTAAAAGATATACAAATCAAGCCTTAGACAAATTTTAGGACTGAATCGTCAGGCAAAACAAGCCCAAGCCAAATCCAGAAATGTATTTCAAGCTTGACCTGCCCCACATCATGAACAAGTCTAAGAAAGATTAGAAGAATGAGGTGGCATAGCTTTCAACAAAACATGGGGATGCAAGTCTAAGATATACCCAAAAAGAAAAAAGTCCTTAACTGACAGATATCTAAATGAATTCATGTGAAAAGATATAATCATTTTATTAGGCTGAGAATATTCGATAGACTCCAACAAAGGAATGACAATAAGGAGGCTACTTTGAAACTTGCAATGGCTTATGGTTCAATATTAGCCAAATTTGAACAGAAGAAATCTTTGAACTACGTTAACAGCAGAACCTAATGGCAACCAAATGTACCCTTCCCTCACAAGAGAGCGATTGAGAAGCCTCATTGCAATGGTTATGAAACTATCCAGTAGGCAGCACCAATTATTCAACAACAAGGTGAAACACTAAATTTTGAGCCATGAAGATATAGATAAGAAGAAAGAAAGGAGTTCATTTTGAGGCACTCAAGTAATGGACGGTTTAGCTTCAAGAAGTGCTATGTGATCATATCCTTATAATGATTAAAAGGTTCACGCTTATGTAAAGCAAGATTAAACTTGACTAATTCTAACGTAATCAGAGCTAAATGATTAAAAGAACAGGTTAACATGAAAGTGGGAATATAAAACATTACCCATAAGAAATAAATTGATCCATAGGGACATAGATTTGATGAAACTAAGGGTAATTTAATGAAACTTGTATCAGGAGATTTAATTACTTGAACATATGTGCAAAGTCATAAGTCAAAGGTGGATGCGAAGGGCCACACAACTACATATTAAGACTTTCTACCTATGATCCATTATCTAGATTTTTTCAAACATTCAGCTATTCTTATTTTCAGTTCTATAATTATTTTAAATTAGTAATTGATAACCATATATATACATCAATAGGAAAATTTTTGTGGTTACTTTGGTTTTCAAAAAGTAACCGTTACTTTACAGTTAACTACCACTGTATGGTTGAGATAAACTAATCCAATGGTGATTGAGACATATTACAAAAAAAATCAAAGTACCAATAGAAAGGAACTACATAGATATATCAGGATATTTATTTTCAAGGTATCCCTCCAGTGGAATTTATATTAATGTCTAGTGGCTAATATACAATCAAGGTTCAATAGTTATAATTCAATTCATAAAATACTAGCATGCAGATGATACACACACACACACACATAAAAACAACTGTGGATAATATTTTAATTATTAGGATAGCATAAAATTCTGATCTACAAACATATTGATAATATACATAGTACGCATGAAGAAAAGTGTATGAAAACATTATGTGATATTTTCAAATCTTGAAACATTAAACCCCGCTACCTCTGTCACTCTCATCCACCACTGTATTCAATGATCAGATCAATGTAAAACTGTGATTTGGGCAGTAGGGGGAAAAAGGCAAACCAAAAATGGAGTATTAGTTCAATATAATTTCATTTCATAACTCCCCAAAATTTTGGAAATTAATAAGGAGGAAAGGAATCCACATGGCAGTTCTGATTAATTTGGAACCAAACCTTAGTTGAGATGAACGTAATCAAGTCTTATTGGACTTCATCATATTCACACTGACTAATTATAGAAGTGATGGAGGAACTAAGTGATATATACTTTTAGTAACAACAAAAATAGCTTAAAAGCAATTGGCAGAGGTCCTTGAATAAGCATAACCAAGCTTCAAACCAAACATACAAGATATTGCAAGCAAAAAAGACAAATTCCTGCAAATAAACAGAAGAGAGGCCCAGAATCACAGTTGAAATTGTTTCAGAGGAGTTAATCAAAGACCCGGACCAAACCTAGTTTTCAGGTTGATCATGTCAAACTTTACTATATACTTTCTGTCTCCAATAATCATCACAGACTGTCAAGAATTCTATTTAATCAAGTTTTACGAATGCAATATCTTTCTTTCTCCCTGCATTATCTAGTGTCTTAAATCAAAGATCAAAACCGCTAAATTATAACAATTTCATTGTTCGTCCAAAACAGCTGTTATACTTAATTGTGACTTATAAGTTAAGTAAACAGCATTGCAATATCATGATAAGATACATTTATTCGGCAGAAAATCAGCCATCAAAACGAGCTCAGTAAGAATGCTACGAGCTTATTCTAGTTCAATTAAAAAACAAATTGCAATATAAGAAGAAAAGGGGATATGCATTGAAACTCAGAGCTTACTCGGTCCTTCAGGCGCCATTTGGACACAAGGCCACCGTCAGATGGACCAGTGGGTATGGAAACTTCAAATGCATCATGCCGAAGCTCACAAAGCACAATTGTCTGGGGCAAATAATTCATGCTTGTGATAGTAACGGCAGCATTGTCATAACTACTGCTAGCAGTCTCCGCATCTCTCCTCTGTAAGGCCAAATCAACAGCCTCCTCGCCATGACTTGAAGAATTGCCATCGTAGTGATTGGATACAACAGCCACGGAAGATTGCGAAAATCGAGATGCCATCAAATCCCCCAATGCCATCCAAATCCCAAAAACCCTCAAAAAGGTAAAAATAACTAATATACACAACAATCAAACCAAAGCCAGCAATCAAGTTTGCCCTAATTGATAAACCATACCAAATAAAATGGACTTGTAAAACTAGGAATGACGTTTAACGCGTTTAGTGATCGAGTGAAGAGATCATATGTGGGGAAGAGGTGGGCCCGATATTCTTTTCTCTAATCAACAAAACCGCTGAACCAGCGGCGCATGGACATTCGCAAGATAAAAGAGAGAGAATCCAGCTCGGAAAGTGATAGAAAACCCTAAGTTGAGATGAAGAAAGGGAGGAGGAGAACACGGGGAAGGGTGGCGGTGGTGGTCGCGGTGGCGGTGGCGGTGGTAACGATAGAGGCGCATATAACAGACTGAACAGTGGCAGCACAACAGAGAGAAAAAGAGGGGCGATGAGAATAGGATTTTGCGATGTGAAAGACTGAAAGAGGATGAAAGTCGTGTAATGCGAGTTTTTTTTATTTGTATTTTTTCAATTTTTTCTTTTTTTTTTTCTTTTGGTAATATTTGTTAAACTACCATTTCTACATTATATGAATTTTTTTCATTTTCTCCACCCAGTTATTTTTATTTTATTATATATATTCTTGTTGAAATTTTATTATGCTTTATGGCACTACAGCCAGTTTGATTTAGATGTACGAAATAATTATTAATTTCTTATACTAAATAGTTGTTTTAAAGACCATTGATAAATATACAAGTGGGTTGATACTTAATTTTTAGGGAAATGCTAGTAATAATTTTTTATATACTTTTAATATAAAAAAAATTATTTGTCTCTTCATTTATAAATTATCATTAGTTTTTATAATAAAAATTAATATTTTATAAAAAAAATATATATCTTTTTTACATTAGAAATGTATGATAATACTCCTCTAAATTTAAATTGAAAATTTGTGAAAAATTATTGGCAGCACTCTTCTAATTTTTAACTCAAATAGCTAGTTGAATATTTAAAATTTTTATTTAAAAGTTCTTTTCAACCCTATAATTAATTCAATTTATTTTTTTTGAATTTTGTTTATTTTTAAAATCAACATTTTAATCAATAAATTGTTATTGTGAAAAAATTAATAAATTATTTAGAACCATTAAGTAATAATGAATATAAAATTATTGTGAAAAGAAATAATTGAAAGAGCTCATCATATTTGAAACTGTAAAAACATTATATATCATTATCAGTTCAATATTTTTTAACATTATTATAACTAAAAAAAGATATGTTAACATTATTATGACTAAAAAAAGTAAATTTACTAACAGTACAAATTATAATATTTTTTTTTATGAAAAAAAATATTATACTTAAAATTATAAAAGCGTAAAATTACGTATATATTTTTTGAATTTTCCCCTAACTATGACAGTATTAGCTTGAAATTTTTAAAAGGATATATATATATATATATACTAATAAATTTCATTAAGTAAATTTAATTTATGCATTAAAAAGATATATTATCATTACATAAGCAATTTAAGGGAAAAAAATCAAATATGTTAGATCATAACCAAGAAACAAAATTCCACCATAAGTATTTAACTCAAAAAATCATTAAAAAAAGAAAATTTTAAATTAAACTTTAATTCATTAAACTAAGATTTATTAATTGAAAATATTTCGATTAATTTATATAATTAAATAGACATTAAGTTGATTAAATCGAGGTTAATTTTATTTAAAAATTACAAATTGTTTAAAAAATAAAAACAAAAAATTCTAATACAGTAAATTCTATTTGTGCGGGGTAGAATATCAAAGGTTGCAAGAATATTATCTGGTGAGTTTTAATGTAGTTGTATATTTGTGATTTAAACTTAAAACTTTTGATTAAACTGATTGATATCCTATAATTAATATCTTATAATTTCATCCACACCTTCGTAGTTGTACAATACATTAGTTTGAACTTTAAAAATACAAGCATTGTAAAAAAATAAAAATATATTTTAATTTAGAGATTGAGTTGAAAATTATGAATTAACGAAATTATTGAGATTTAGGCATGTGCAATGTCATGCTATATGACCTCATACATGATTGATACATACAAAATGGCGAAAATGTTAAAATCTTCAAAGCTTTGTGTAATTATTTTAATTAAATGGCATTCATGATTCAACTATAAATTTTTATTCAAAGCCAAATTATCTTATGCTAGTGATGGATGCTGATTGTAATCTAAAGCTAAATTTTTTTGAGTTTCGAACTATTTGTTGTCAACTAGTGGTGTGTTCATTATTTAAATTTGTAAAAAGAAAAGCGAATAAAATGACTCATTGCTTAGCTAGAATCTCTATTTCCTATGCTTTATTTTCATTTTGGTATGTTTCTCCTCATTTTTTAGAGGAGTATATCAATTATAATGTATTATCTTCTTGATTAATAAAATTCTTATTTTCAAAAAAATATTAAATTTTTATTCACTTGACTCAAATCATTATTATTGATAAATTAATTTAAATGTTCAATTATTAATTAAAAATATAACTTATTGAATAATAAATATTTTATAATTATATATACACTAATTAACAATTATTCAATTGCCCTTCTAGTTATTATTAACCAGTTACTACGTGTTACATTAGTAATGACCAGATTAATAAAAATAAATAGTTGACAAAATTAATTTTTTTTATTAAAAAATTAAGGGCTTGAATTGGAAACGTACCAAATAATATTAGTAGTGTTCATTTTATATTCCCTAGCTTAATTTATTAAAATAAAAATAAAATAGTACAAAAAGGTTCTTAAATGCAAATGGATCAATCAAAGCAATAAAACTTACAACTCCAATAAGTCCAACTGGAGAGGTTTTTTTAATACTCTCTTTTATATTTTTCCTTTGCTTTTGGAGTCTTACACGCAGTAGTTCATGATGGCTCATGTTCGGCCTCTACTTCATCCGCTCATGACAAAAACCTACTTGTTTGAGTTGTGGTAGCCTCCCTAAGCTCTACCAAAGCAAAATTTGTTTCTTTATGGGCCTAATTGCCAAAAACTTTAGTGTTATTAATATTTTTTTTCTATCTTAGCAACTATATTATGATTGATATTCATCAACCATGATGTCTTTATCTTTATCCGCAATGCTATTTTACTCTGTCATTTTTTATTTCACCATCTTTTCTCCTATACACGCTTTGAGGGAAAAGAAGATAACAATGTAAAGTGTTGAAAATAGTGCAAACATGCACAATAAATTCTATAGAATCCTCCGACTTCCATTGCTTTTTCACTTATATCTTTGATTTCTTAGATTTCTCTATTCGATTCATACGGTAGTCACAAAGTTGGTGTCCAATATTCGAACAAATCCTGCAAAAAGAAGGCAACTTTTCAGAGATAACATCGATAAAAAAAAAAAAAATTCTTTTCAACTCTTTCAATTACGAGATTGTTATGAAAATTTTGAGAAATATCAACTTCAATTAATGAAATTAATTTGATAAAATTAATGATTAAAGAAATTGTTCGAAAAAATTTTATATGGAAAATTTAATTATACAAAATCATTATATTGATGTTTAATTAGGGAATTTATATCAATAACAGACATTTAAAGAAACATTATTTAAATATTTATTATTTGATTGGTTTTTTTGTGAGTAATTATTAAAAAAATAGTTTTTATTTTAATAATTACTCATTAATTAATGAGATCGTAATGTTTACTAGTATAATAGTTGCTGGCTGGTTTGCTGCCAATTCCATTCCTCTGAATCAGTCGTGCAAAAACCAAATTAAACTCAATGATTAAGCATTTGATTTCAAAGCTAAAATCCATAATTGTTATTTGTATATTTGTGACGCATGGTTGGATAGTGTCGACACGTGTTCCTCACTGTCTTTTTTTTTTTTTTTTTGTTTACTGAGTGCAACCGGCATTTTATTATTATTATTATTTTTTTGGTAAAGCCGAGATTTTAAGGAACGAGTTATACTCCTTTTTGCCATTGAAACACATATTTCTGGCTTCAGGTAAGTCTTTTTACATGATGAATCATATATAAAAACAACAATTGCATTGGAGCTTGTTTAAATTTCAAGTTGGAAGATTTAACAATTTGATATTTAAAGAAAAAACAATTTGATTGAAAATTGAAAATACAAATTCACATGTGAATAATGGATAAGCTTCTGATTTTGTTTTTAATATAATCTATCAAGTATGCATGATATTTTTTTTTTACGTTATATTATATTGTGCTCTTAAATTTTTTATAAAAATGCACATACCTTTTATATTCTCAAGTCTTATAAATTATTATATTAAGAGTATGTTTGATATGTTTTATTTTGAAATAGAAATATGATTCTCATTTTAAATTTGAATTTGCTATTTTATATTAAACTAAAATATTTGAAAATAAAATTATGATTACCATTCTTATTAATTTATACACAATTTTTTTCTTAGTTTCTATTACATGAACATGTCAAATAGAAATTTTAGAATGACAAAATACCAATCTAAAAATAAAATTTTATTTTCTATTATTTTTAGTGTAGACCTAAGCTTATAAATTTATGCATTTAGCTTTTTCTCTTACAGCGTGTATTTAGGGCTTGATGTCTGTATTTGTATTTGTCCTTTTTTTTTTCCGGTAGGATGTCCTTTTTATTTTTTGTATGTTTTTTTTTTTTAATATAGATTTAGAGGTCTACGAATGAAAGTTGGTTAACATTTGTGAGCTGTAAAGCAAGGGAATAGAAATGCACAAGTTTTTGAAAGCAAGAGGTGATGATTTGTTTTGGATTTTAAGTTACTCAATTGTTTTAATAGATGTTAAGGGAAACGCAAGGCATAATAAAATTTAGTAGCAAAATTATGAGCTTAATATTTAGTTATATATATATTTTAAAGAATTTCATTTTTGTTTTGCTTAGATTAAATTTATGTTGATACATATTTGATCAAACTAATGGTGGAAATTTGAACTTTTTTTTTTATGCCAGAAATAATACATTATAAATACATTTAAAGAATTAAGCGAATTGAATGTTACATTTGTATAAAGGTAAAATTGCATCAGTATGAGGGAAAATAATTTGAATTTAAGACTTCGCGCTTCTAAACTTGAGTTAGGCATGGAGTGTGATATTTTTGACATTTTCAAGTGCATTTACTCTCTCTTTCTCTCTATATACATACATCAATTCTTTTGAGCTTTACCATCGGACATTAACAGTTTGATTGGCGAACAAAATTAATGTATAAAGGCTTGATAGATGTTTTATCTTCTTTGTATATTTTGGTCGTGCTTGCATGTCCTTGTGAAATTAAATTTCTTGCTAAAAAGAAAATTTAGAATTTGATTACTTTATAGGTTTAATCAAATACATATGATGATTTGAATTCTTCTTTCCAGAGCCCTACTTTCAGTAACAGTCAAATAAATTAACAGTACATAAAATGTCGTATTAAGGAAAAAAAACAAAAGGGTGATATTATTTTTTTTATTAGGAAGCACAAAGTGGGTGGAAATTCTCAAACATACATTATAAATGTGTTAAATTTTTACTAATATTGGTGGAGAGTGAAAAAAATTCGAACATGAAACTTCCACAATTCTCACAAGTAAATGTCAATCAAATGATGATGATATTATGATGAGAATTTTTTAAAAATGTAAAAAATTCATAAAATATTATAACATTACTTCCAATTAAAATTATTTCAAAACTCCATTTGTACCTAAAAAAAATATTACAAAAATATCTAAAGTTATAAAATCACTCCAAATTATAACAAAAATTTACATCTCGTATATCTCCCGTATATTTGGATATATTTTAGGAATACTTTAAAAATTTTATTTAGTATACCTTAAACATTTCTTGATAATTCATTGAGTATACTTTGGGATTAATACCTTGAAAATATCATGAAAATTCATCGAAAATTCATTGGAAATATCTTATAAATACTTTGGGTATATATTAATAATACATTGATAATACCTTAAGAATATCTTGAACACTTTAGGAAGCGATTTAAAAAAAAAAAGAAAAAGAAGAATAAAAATAGATTAAATAACAGCAATCTATCACTTCATGTTATGATAATAATTTTGTCAAAATTGAAAACAAGCATTAGGAAAGTCACCTAATCCCTTGTATACTTTCTCAATGGCAAGTGATAATTAAAATACTTGGGTAAAATAACCATACATATAATAATTAATAATAGAAGCACGTTTCATTGCTTAATTTGATGGTTTTTGCAAGACTAACTTTCAAGCTTTTACCTTCTAATAATGACGATTACAATTGCAATGCCACATGGATGAGAAATAGGAAGGCAATTATAGAAGCAGATGTCAAGTAAAGAAATAACTAGTTACAAAAAAAAAAAAAAAAAACAGACTACAGAGATCCACGTTGGAGAAAAGAATCTAACCTGAGATTTCAACTGATAGATTGATCCTATTTTCAAATTGAAACAGCAAATAAAATTAGTGAGACGTATGGCATTTTGTCCAAAATCACAGAGTAAAAGGATGGAGACAGCGCCCCAAAAGAGAGAGAGGGAAACAATGCAGATCAAAGCTGACTTACCTAATGGAGCCCCTCTTTTTTTCTTTAACAAAAACAGCGCAGTATTTGGCAAGAATCATTGATGATTTCGCTGAAGTTACCTGCAAGTCGCCGACATCCCTACTACTAACATTGCCCTGTTGGCCGGAAAATGGAGAAGATATTCTTCTATTTAGGAGAACTGAAATTAAAAAAAGGGTAAAAAAAAAAAATCAATTTCGATAAACTTGAAAACAAAAAAATTGTCAGTAATTATGAAAAGAAAAAAAAAAGGATAACAAACGTGAAATTTCCTCTGTTGTAATTCTATTAGTTTAAAACAAATGTAATTGTTGGATTGCTTATATCAAATCTTTCTGCCATCAATTTGGAAAGGTGATCTTTTCTTCAATCAATGCAAAATTACATAGACATGACGCCTCTTTTCTTTTGAATGATAACTAACTGAGCAAATTTTCAGATGCAAAACTAAATTAATTTAAAATTGATAATTACATTAAGTGAGGGGGCTGAGTGCGATATAAAATAAAATTAATTAACCAGAGAGAGCCAACTAAAAGACAATAACATGAGGGTCTACAAGAATCATGCTGAAATTGACGAAACGAACATTTTCGACCAACTAATTAAGTGTGGCCTTTTACTCACTCATTCCACTTGAAAGATCAAATAACAAAAAATCTTTTTCATATTCTCTCCTTTTCTTTAAGAAATACGCTCATTCACCCTTAATTAACATTTTCATTTTCTCAATATAATTTTTCACTCAATTTTGTTTTGTTTTGTTTTTTTTTTTTTTTCATTTTAATGAAAGAACACTACTAAGCATTGAACCAACTTAATTTTGAAACGCAAAATACCAATTATGGAGGAAGAATAGTTGACCTAGCTAGAAAGAAGTCTTGAAGTCTAATATTATATAAAGAAATAAAAATCTTTTAACTTTTATTACCTTTTCCATCTCCACTTTTGCACATTATCACACAAAAGGAAAAAAATACAAAAAGAAAGGGAAAGAAAAAGAAAAAAGAAAGAAATGTAACCAATGAAGAAGCGCCAGCAGAGCTTGTAAGAGAAGAGAACACATAAACCCAATAAGAAGAGCATAGAATGTCCTTACAAATGTGGAATTCAACCCTACAGGACCTTAGTGGTACCTTTGAGTGTTTAAGTTAAAGTTGAAGACAATAATTGGTACCAAAATGATAGTTATTACGAGACTTTTTTAATTTAAGAAAAAATTTCGAATTTTGAATTTTAAATATACATTTATTTTAAAACTATTGATAAAATATTTTACCGCCGTTCGGAATATTTTTCTACATACTCTGGATATCAAATTAAAAAAAAAAAAGAAGACAGTTTGCTCTGCATCACTGTTGGGATCAGCTCACTGTCTATAATAATAATAATAATAAATAGACAGTGTGAAAGAGAAGCAAAAATAAAGTAAAATCCATTATGCAAGTTGTTTAATTTATCTGTAAATTGTGTTCAATAAAACATTGGATAATTACAATTTAATGAAGAGAGTGGAGGATTGTACTGTAACTGAGAACATGATTAGTATTCAACAAGATGATGCCCGAGTCATTTGGCACTACGACTATTAAATTATATGCAATGCTCTCTCAGTTTTTCAATTTTAATTTGCTTTCACTATGACAAAAGGCCCGGTGGATATCTAGTGGAAAAGTTTTGCACATTCATTGAGTATGTGTTTCCTAGTGGAAAATATCGAAATTCTTTAATTTTTTTTTCTGTAACAATTAATTTAAAAAAAAATTGCCATTGATTAGTGGAGTTTTAATTGTGTTTTGATTATCAATAGAATAGATATAGGCAGCCGCAGATATTTTGATTATGGAGGAGTGGAATGTGTAAAAAGGATGCAAAGAGTAGTGAAGCTGCATGATTTTATTGTTGCTTTCTTACTTCACAACAGTATTGATAATTTTAGAATCCTATGATATTGAGCACATGGATGTGTGGGAGTTTCGTTGGATTTCATCTAAGTATTTGGTTGGTTTTTTGTAAATTATTATTTTGACAAGGCTAAAGACATCTCTCTCTCCTTCTTCATCCCACCTCAAACCAAGGCCTGCAATAGCAACCTCTCCTTCTAATTTGTGAGTTTTATTGAAACATCAAATAATATTCACTTGAAAACCCCATATACCCAAAAGTGGAAAAAAGGAAAAGAATGACAGAATCCAAGAAAAGAAAGCAACAATGCACAATTTTAACGCAAATTATGTTACGGACTTAGCTCCATAAAGCATTATAGATTCAGAGTTCATCATATTGTAAGAGTTTGCGACAATTTTATAAATAAAACAAACTTAAACAGCTATCAAATACACTGTGATAATTTGGTAAAAATTTATCATCCCTTTATTAAAAAATGTTCGTTACTTTATTGAGAAATATTTATTAGTTTATCGATAAATGTTCATTGTAAATAAAATAAAAGTTCATTACTTTATTACTATAAAAATTAAAGAAAATAATATAATATTCATTAAATTAAATATATTATGCATCTTTCTCAGGAAGATTCAATTGATTCATACATATAAATAAAAAAATAATATAATATCTATTAAATTAAATAAATAAATGAAATAAACTTTTACTGATAAATTAATGAACTTTTTACTAGTTAATAAATTAATTAACCTTTATTTTATTCCTAATAAATTTAGAATTTTATAATAAATGAACATATTTCAATAAAATAATGAACTTTTTATTTATTGCTAATGAATCTTTTATTTTATTGCTAATAAATTTATGGTTTATAACAAATGAACATACGATTTATAAAATATAGTTTACTGATAATGAATCTATAGTTTACAAGAAATGAACTCTTACTTTATTCATAATGAATTTTTTCAGTAATAAACAAATGAACATTTTCTCAAGCGGATGATGATATTTATAAAATTGCTACTATATATTTGATAATTGTGTAAATTTATTTTATTTACAAAACTGTCATCACCTCCTACATATGTAATGGACACTTAGTGCATAATACTTTGTAGACCTAGGTCCATGATATTACCATTGCAATTTTAATGAATTCCATCCAAATATCAAACTAGGCCACTTGTTCATTTTTAGAATGTCGGAAATTTTACAAAAATGGAAAAAAAATGGATAAATATTTACAAAAAGATTATTCTTTAAAGTTTTTTCAAAAATATCATATGCACAAATGTTTTTTTCAAAAATACTGTATACACATAGTTTTTTTTCAAAACTACAAAAAATCAAAGTTTACCACAAAATTAATGAAAATTGAAGTTACAAAAATTTTATAAAAAATTTACTTAATATTTATTCAAGTTATACCTAAAATTTATTCAATATTTATCCAAAAATTAATTAAATTTAAAATTATGCAAGATTTACTCAATATTTACAAAAGAATTACCCAAATTTTGCCTAAAATTTACCCAAAATTTACTAAAAAATTAATAAAAATTGAATTTACAAAAGGCTTATCAAATATTAACTCAATGTTTACTTAAGTTATATCAAATCTTTACAATTAAATTAATAAAAGTTGAAATTATACAATATTTATCAAATATTTACTTAAAATTTACCACAAAATTAATGAAAGTCGAAGTTACATAAGATTTATCCAAAGTTTACCCAATATTTACCATAAAATTAATGAAAATTGAAGTCACAAAAAGTTTATAAAAGATTTATTTAAGATTTATTTAAGTTATACCCCAAATTTACCTAATGTTTATAAAAAAATTTATCAAAGTTAAAGTTATACAAGATTTATATAAAATTTATCCAATATTTACTTAATATTTATCCAAGTTTTATCCAACATTAAGTCAATCTCTTAACTAAAAATTACCAAAAATCTATCCAAAGTTTACCAAAGTAAATAACATTAATTAAATAAAAGTTTACATATTTTTTTTATAATCACGGTTTGTCCAAGATTTAATTTGATAATTAAATTAATTAAATTCAAGTTTACATATTTTTTACTAATTAAGTTAATTAAATAATAATTAAAAATAAATAAATACATGCATAAAGACAAAATATTGGCCATGCAAATTAATAAAATTTTTAATTCATATTTAAAATGTGAAAAATGACCATTTTATATTTTAATTAAATGAAAAATATATTAAATATGCAATAATATCTAATATTTTTAAAAAATAAAATACAATAAAAATAAAAATATAGAAACTATAAATAAAAATATAAAAATTTTGTAGATAAAATTATGTTAGTGCGTGTGTAAATTTTTCCAGGAATATCTGATGGATAGTGCTTGCCAAGTCCAGGTCCAAAGCAACCGCAACCTAGTTGTAAGTTTTAAGATTAGAATTCTCCAGCTGCAGGAAAAAAGAAAAAAAAAAATCCCTTAAACATAATAGATCATATTAATATAATCTATATCATTCTTTTTAAACGAAAACTAAAAATAAATTATTTAAATTCTTATCTCAAGAAAAAAAAAAACTTAAATAATAGTGGGGTATTAAAGGGGTACATTTTCATATTTATTTCTGTAAAAAAGATTGTTTGAAAAAATATATTATTTTTCTCTTAAAGCAATTGAATTAACCTTAGCTAGATTAAAATTGATCTTTCCTTTTTTTTTTTTTTTTTTTCTAGAGCAAGAATGCACTGTCAAATAAAATATAATTGAAAAACACAAACCCTAGCCTCATTTTCTTTCAATCTTTTTCTTTTTTTTCTTTTCTAGTCAATATATTCCATAAGCTAAGGAGGGGTAATTTTTTACCATTATTGGCCTAAAATCACTATTTTATATTTTTTTATCTATTTATTTCTAAAATAAGTTGTTATTCCACATATATCTAGATTTTTACTTTTGTTTATTTTATTTTTTATAATTTCATCATTTTGTAGCGGCGTTTGGTTTTATCGTCTTGTTATGATTTTTTTTCATCGTCTTGTTGTGACATTTTTATGTGTAGGCGATTCATATAAGCAAATCATATTCAATCCAACAGAGATAATAAATCAAATTATGATCATCAGTATTTTGTAGAATTGAAATCATAAGTATTTTAGTTACTATAGTATTATCAAATTTATAGATTTTAAACCGATTTATTATACTATTAACCTGAATACTGTGAATTTTTTTACTATTTTATATTATATGATTTTTAGTAGATTTGTATCTATTTCTATTGTTGTATTACTATAGTTTGAATCAAAGAAATTATTTTCCTTAAAAAAATATAATTGATTTTATCAGGCAAAAAAAAACCGATTTTCTATTCTTAATTAGATAGATTACATTGTCAAACAAAAAAATTTTGGGGAAGTAAGGTTATAATTGAGCATTAATTAGTTAAATTACATATATAACAGTAAAAAAAGAAAAGAAAAGAAAAATAGAGATAGAAATTATGCTACGCAGCTAAATAAGATTAAATGCAGCTTTTTCTCAGATATTAAATAGAAGTAATTATTAAAAAATTAATTAGTTGATAAAAGAAAATTATTTAGAAATTTAGAGTAGGAATTGAAGTGTCGACATTTTGAGGAAAAGAGTGTGGAGAATAAGAAGGCAGGAAGCTTTGAATTGTAGTTGCTTCTGATATAGGATGACCACATCCTGTCTTCATTTCTATTACTATAACATAATTACCTAACTACCCCTCCCTCAAATTCAACCTCATTCCACAAAATTCTTTCAAAGTTTCACCAAAATCTCTTCCTATGAGATTCACCATCAAATTCCAATTAATTATTTGATTTTCCCAACCTCCCACACCTACACATATTCTGCAACTTCTAATTAGAGAGTATCTTCCCTTTTCTTAGGGTTTAATAATGTATTGTAGATGAAACTAATGATATTCTAGTTTTTCACATACTTTTTAATTACACTCTACTTCTGATTGATTAATAAAAAAAGTAAAGATTTTCAAAATTAATTTTTTAATCTATCTCCCTATTTTCAAAGTTATTTTTGTTCTTATCAACCAACCAGTAGCTGAATATTTGGACTGTACTTGATATTCTTCATATGCAATAGAAATTTTGGAAATTACATTAAGAAATGTTACAAAATACAATTTTTTTCTTTATGTACTTAAAATTACTGTGGTATATATAATGCTTTTTTGCTTTTGTTTTTAGGGTTTAGGATAATTTCCTTAATACTTACTCTTGCATATAATGCAAGTATTTATCTATGGTGAAAGCAAAGTGCACCTTCAAGTTCCTACTTTCTAATGAGAAAATAGAATAGATGGGTGTTTTCGTAATTGCGGTGATAATAAATAATATAATATGACCCCATCAGATATCCAGCAACCTGATATCACAATAGCTTTGACAAAGATATATAATCGAGAAGAAGGAGAAGAAGAAGAAGAAAATGGGTAAATTTCAAGAAGCAACATCAATATTGATGAGTGTAATTATGAGGAAAAGCATAAGCATATACCATGAACTAGCCTACTTAGTAGTAGATGTATTATCGATTTTGGTATCGGCTATTCGATATTACTCTAATAGCTTCCACATTCGCCGATCCACTTCTCTGAATTTCACCAGGTACTCCCCCATTTCTTCCATGGCTGCTCGACATGATCGCTAGTTTCTTTCTATTTTTGGGTTTTTTTTTGGCCTGTGAGGATGCTGTAATGTAGCATATATCGTTGAATTTTTTTTTTTTTTAATCTGAATGATGTATAAGATCCACTATGTAAGAATTTTTTGCTCCGTGTTGAATATCTTAATTTAATTAGGATAGATCGAGATGGGTTTTGTTATTGGACTTTGAATTATTAGATTAAAAGATTATTATTATTATCAGAGTATGGAATAATAAAAAAGTAATCTCTTTGATACTAATCGATATGGTCTAGATTGGTTGTAATTCTTTAAAGGACAATGGAATTCGCCAATTTTTTATTTGTCATGGTGATGAATGAATGGAAGAGTTATTTTGTATGATTTGTGGATCCATTTGTTTCATGAATAGATTTGAATTTGAATGCAGACACACACTTTCAATTCCTTTGCCCTGCCAAAAAATCTAGACTTATGAGTGCAGCTGCATTCCTTCTCTAGTAATAGTAAGTGCAATGATCTAAATATCGTTTTCAGAAGATTAACTTAATAGATTTTACAATAATTAAGCTAATGTTATTCATCAATGGGGTAATTAACCAATAAAACTGCATAAAAACATTCAGAAGAAACAATATGCGTGGAGGTTTTTTATTTAGAATGTCTTGTTCTTCACTGCTTTATGTGTACAAAGGAACGTAACTGTTGCTTTATTTTGTTTTATGAAGTCGCATAATTATCACAAAGACTTATAAAATAAATGTGAGAGATATGAGGATTACAAGATGAAAAAATAATTTTGAAGTTGTAGTATTTATTTTGTTCTCCAAACATCCGAGCTGGATGTTTATGCATTAAAGTTTCACTCCTGGGCTAGTTTCCTTTAAGATCAGACACTTGCCTTTACCTGTTGAAGAAGCTAAGCAATTCAGCTGCTTTGCTCTTGATGTTTTGCTTCTATGACAGCTTCCACTTTCTTGCATGCTGAGATTTTTTTTTTTTGTTAATGAGATCACTTGAAATTTGTTGATGATTAGCAAATTGAGTGGCAACGGAAACAATTATGTATATTGCTTACTTTTCAAACTTGAAGGGAGCAATATGCCTCCTTAATAAGTCTGCTAAAACCAGATGGTTTACACGCCAAAACAAAATTGAGATATATACTCAGAATTTCATATCTTAAATGCTTGTTGAAATTCACACAGCCTTTATATTCAATCTTTTGGAAAAGGTTCCAATATAGTTTAATCTATTTGTGGAATAGTCGGCTCTTAATCGGTACATCTTCAAGTCATACTGTTGCTCTTTATTATGGGGCAACAAATACATTGAACACATCTCAGCATTCAGCAACACTTGTTAATAAATTAGAATATACATAAGCCCTATTTTTTTTTTATGCTACTGGGATCTCGAATCTGAAACAATTTGAGAGGCTTTCAATTCCTTATCTCACTAGGACACATGCCCTAGACAATAAAAGCCCTATTCTAAATGAATCATATGTATATAATTGGATGCTTTTATTTGGCTTAGGTGATTGATAAAATAAGAAGTTAGAACCTTAAACCACATACGTATGAGCTTAATAAAGTAAATTTCTGCATAATTTTGATATTAAATTTTCTTAATGAAGAAGTTTCTCTCAATGAAACACCAATGGTAAATCTCGAAAAA
>CATIWF010018698.1:0-10653 GCA_949630135.1 Balakata baccata | reverse complement strand
GAAATCGATCAAAATGTCAAGGATTTTTAATTGATTGCAGAACATAACAAAATAGCACATCCAAGTGAGATACCGAAAATTGTTAAGAATGATATCAGTTATCAAACAAATAATGGAGAAAATTTGAGGTTCAACAAGCAGTACGTTTCAAAAGCATCTGATGATAATGGACCCAATTCCCTAATTTTGTTTGAGTACTCCTCTTGTTTGGCTTGAAGAAGATTCCTTTTGCTCAATAACTGCTCCAGTTCTTTGGCTTCATCCTGAAGCGTCCTCTCATAGTTGTCTTCCAAAGCCTAGAAGCATAACTGTCTTAGCTGCAGTAGAAAATAAAAAAATACAAAAAACAAAGAACCAAAATTAAAGAAAAGTTCACCTTTAATTTTATCTTTTCATCTTTGATCTTCTTGAGTTGCCTTTTTAGTTCATCTATACTGTCAGAAACTCCTGAAAACAACAGTCTCAGTCAATGCTAAAGCATTAACTTTAACATTTAATTGAACACAGAAAATATGAAGCTCACTTTTTAACTCCTGCACAGTAACTTCAGCCAATGATCTAGCATCCGTTAGCTCCTGCCTCTTCAATTCAGCTTCACCATGCAATATATCAGTCTCTGCAGATGAGATAATGGCTTCTAACTCCTGCTTCCGCCTTTTAAGATTAGTTGTGAGATTAGCCTCGAGCTCGGCTTTTCTTGTTTCAGTCTATAAATTGGAAATGAATACAAAATGAGATTACAAATGTAGAAAAACATCTAAGATAACAACACAGCAACTTGTCGAACCTCAATACGTTCTGTTCTGCAGGAAATAAGCTTCTCTTTATAATCAGCTATTTCTGGGTTCAGCCGTGATAGAAGATCTTTTTCCTCTGGTGTTAAGTGATCAATGAGCTCTGTACCCATCTCAGCATGTTTCACGGCCATACTACCTTTAAGTTGATCAATTTGAGTTCGGACATCTGCAAGAGACTTCTCCTGCAAATAAACAATGGAAAACATAACAGTGAAATTATAACAATTACTACAAGCCAAGAGAAATTGGATAATATTAAATTACCTTATTTTCAAGAGCTTTTGAAATAAGTTTTTTTTGCTTATTAGCATTAGCAATATCCTGCTTCAACTGTTCCAACTCTGATCTATCGTGAGCCCGCTTGGCATCAATTTTCTGCTGCTCAGTCACACGTTCAGTAATTTTCTGGTCTATATGTGAGAGTAATTAAGCAAAACCAAAGAATAGAAAAATTGATGCAAGTAGGAATCAGGAGGGCACAAATATAAAAGGAAGTCTTTTAAAATACTGGCATGTTGGTTGGAAACTGTTTAAAGAAAGGAAAAATTACAACAAAAAAAAAAAATCTAAACTTTGCAAGATATCACAATTATATCCAACTCTACAAAAATTCTATTTAAATTATATGAACTTTCAATTTTGAAACAAAAATAACTTTGGCAGCACAAAACCAGTCTCAAAACCTAGCTTACAATTACATGGATTAACCGAATGAAGTAGCTAGCCACAGACATTGATTAAGACTGGATTAAATATATCCAGTTATAATTGCATAATTGGACTAGAGCGTTTACTATTTAATCCAATTATTTAATCCAGTAAGCAATTTGATATACATCAGCGCCAGGATCAATCCATATAAGCGCGAGTTAGGTCCAGAGACTGGTTTCATGCTACCGAAATTACATTTGTCTCAAAAATGA
This sequence comes from Balakata baccata, assembly GCA_949630135.1. Taxonomy (NCBI): domain Eukaryota; kingdom Viridiplantae; phylum Streptophyta; class Magnoliopsida; order Malpighiales; family Euphorbiaceae; genus Balakata; species Balakata baccata. The sequence goes on along the minus strand of CATIWF010018698.1, from coordinate 8,933 downwards.
AAGTTCATATAATTTAAATAGAATTTTTCTAGAATCGGATATTATTATGATATCTTGTAAAGTTCAGGATTTTTTTTTTGTAATTTTCCTTTAAAAAACTGTTTTTTATCTTTTACCCCGTTTCATGGGAAAATCTAAATATTATTCATCTAGTATAGAGAACTAATTCTTCAACTTAAAAAAAAAAAAAAAAACAAAACAAAAACAAAAAAAAGCGGAAGCTGATCAAGGAGTTCTTGGTAGCAACAGCCTGATTCTAGAACAAACCAGCATTATGTTTTGTCAGCCGGTCCTAATCTTTCACAAAAGAAACAAAGACTTCTCTTCAGCACGCTAAAGATATGTTGAATTTCATATGATTGAAGGGATGGAAACTAGTCCACCTCCATGCTACAAGTCTTCACTCTAACAAGCATATCTAAAACCATCTACGAAGAGGATTCCAAGTGGTAGGAATTAAAACTAGTGGGGGCTCAGCCAAGTCAAAGAAGCAAAAAAGAGAATCTCCATGGAGGACATAAAATTAAAAATAAATGCCATTTGAGTTACTTTGAACAGCTGGAGCTCCAAAAGACTGGGATAAGATGAAAGAATGTAGGGAAATTTTGATGTTTATGAATGGCTGAAGCATTATGCTACGACAAAAAGAAACACAATCACCTGGCTGCTAATTATCAACTGCACCTATTGATGCTATGAAAAATGATGAAAAGCATTCCATTCATGATCCATATAAACCAAAATGCCGCTGAAAGAATAACATAAAACATAACCACAAACTGCCAATTAAAAGAGACTAATAAGGAACAAAAAGGATATCTTGTAGCATAGATCTAACTTTTTCCAGTTCTTCTTCCTTCATGTTGATAGATTTTGTATTCTGCATAATTATATTCATAAACTTCAATTTTGAACGTCTGTGGTCATAAAACCCCCCAGTCATGCCACCTTTCTTGCTTACTTGATCACCTGATAAATATTGACTTTTGAAGGTCTGACACTCAATCACAGACAGCAAAATCATAATGCAAAAAGAGACACAAAATGTAAACCTTCTAGAGTTATGCAGTCCAGACCATCAGTTCGAGCAACTCTAGTCGCAACATCCAAATCTCGACAGATCACTGTCCTAGCAAATACCTGGTAGTGACAGTAGTAGGAGTTATAAGCAAGGCAAAGGATTTGCAATGTTGAACAGTTTCACTCTGCAAACTATACTTAGGAGCTCAAGAAAATCTTTAGGTGTTGTCAATTCAAGAAACTTCCCCCCCAATCATCAACCTCACACACAATACACTACAAGTATTTCATGCCAGGATAATGGCAGAACAAAGATTTGTGAAACCAACTTATAATGGATCAATTCCAATAAAGATTTATTCATGTAGCAATAACATTGACAAATAATATCCCAGAACAAATTTCACTCTGTAATTTCCATTTTCTTAGTTATCTGTAAGCCAAGATGCCTGTACTAACAGAAAATGAATCTCCGGTTGCTCTAGGGATCCAACATTGGTTCAGTAAGAACAGGATCATAGAAGAGACAAACCTGGGCAAACGCTGCGGCGAAATTGGGAGAGAATTTCAATTTCTTTAGCAGAGGTATCACATCTGAACTCTGTGGATAAGTTACATGTGGAGCCTTAACCCTGTTCAGAGGTATAAAAGTGACACGTCCACCTTTTGATGAATTTAGCTGTCTAATTATCTGGGTTGATATTTCATCATTCTCGACGACCACATGAAACAAGCTGTCCGGAAACATGGTAATTATCACACAACATCAAAAACGCATGATGGTCAAATCAAAAGGATTAAGCGGATTAGTAGCAAACTGATAATTCAATAAAAATTAAAGATAAACTAAAACAAACATGGCATACCTGTTTCCAGCCGTGACTTCAACAGCAGTAAAAAACTTTTCATCACAATCAATCAACTCAATAATTGGACCAAATACTCCATTGATTTTATAGTCTCTACAGATCCGCCGAATAGAATTGAGCCCTCTCCTTACATCCTAAGAATATTGAACAAGTATAAGAAATTATCTGGGACAGAATAACAATCTAAATTCATAAAAGACCTAACCCTGCTAAAGTAACTCTTTTATTATACAAAATTAAGCGACCTATCAATTATAACTTTCAAATCTTCCAATGTTGAAATCCTATTGCAACTGAGCAGCACAAACTGATTGTAGAAAGCATCATTTGGGCCCAAATAAGCTGAATAGAGTATTCAACTGCTCATACTCTTGGAAAAAGAAGATTTTTCATGGTTACATTGAGCTTGATGCAAGCCTAGTTACTCTTTGGATGAAGTTGGGCAGTTCACAAGCCAAGCCACTTATGTACTGTCCAATATAGACACAAATCAAGTCATTTATAAAAGCACATACACTGATTCTATTATGTTCAGTCTAAAATTGATCAAGAAAAACTGTAAGACTTTTTTTTTCAAAAAAAAAAAAAAAGAGAAGAAGAAGCCTCATGTGCTGCCAAAGTACCAAGTATTTAGTGAATATAAAACACTTACCATGTGAGCAACTTAAATGTGGTTACTATGCAAAATACTTGAGTTTAGTAAAATTACACCAACATCAAACTACTCCTCAACCCTATCTTATTCATTCCTACCAACCTCATTCAAACCATGCTTGCAAGTCTCTTCCCACAAGCAAGCCTCAAAAGTGAGAATTAAGCTTAATTCAGAAAAGAATAAACAACATTGAACACGCTAAGACTGAGTTGCTAATAAACAAATGTGTCTGTTTGTGAGTCCTAACTCCTATGTACTTTTACGGAAGCACCAGCTCATCAGCAAGCAGTATTATTATCTCAGTTAGTCACTTTCAAGTATTTGGTTAACTGAGCACACAGAGTCAAATGCCAGACATCCAGGAACACAATAACTTACCCCAGGAGTTGCATGATCAAGGCTCTTCTCTGCCTTTTCAACTTCTGCTCTCAGCTTATCAATTTCAGCAATAAGTGCATTTTCTTTTACCCACAATGACCTGCAGAAAAAAACAATTTAACCAAATTTAGACAATTTCAATAGCCTAGCCAAATTTTAAATAAAGCAAAAAACCATACTTCCGCTCATCTTGCAGCTTGTCTCTCTGTGCTCTATGATTGTTAAACCCTTCACGGGACTCTGAAATAATTGAGTCTAGTTGAGCAATTTCAGTTTTGTGATTCTCAATATAGGTATCTTGCTCTTCCAAATCCACATTCAGCTTGTGAATTTCATCCTGAAGTTTTTGCTCCTGTAGCATGTGAAAGCATCCAAAAAACGATAATACAGCAAGATTAATACAGAGACTTGCAGCATACAAGCTAAAAGAACAGTATCATATGTCTAATCAACAAATAAATCATGTTCATCTAGTTGGATCAAACAAGCAAATGTTGATAATTCAATGCAAAAGGAGATCCTCTTCTTGGGTACACTTAATCCAGTGAGTTCCAAACTCTATGTACCAAGGTCCATATCCCATAAATAACCAGAAAGCACATCAGGACAACATGATTGTACAGAAACAAAACCCCCTCTGAAAGAATCAAAAGAAAAGGAATGGCACATCATATGAACCTTAGTGAACTGGACCAAAAGGCAGGAGCTTCCAAAGCCAAAGGAAGAATTATAATCCACTTCAATTCTTTATATCCTAAGCCAACTCGAACTCAATACACTAAGCAGCAGTCTACAAAAACCCTATAAGATTACATGTTTCTTTTCTATTCTTTGTACAAGAGTGTGTGTGCATGTCTGAGAAAGATTCTTCATTAAAATTACCTTATAAAAATATCTTAAATGTCTCTGTGAGAAAGAGGGAGTCCATCTTAATTGGAGAATTATTCGATAAAAATCTTAATGTAGCCTTTCCCTAAAAGGACAATTCATTTAAAAATCCAAAACTTCAAAGCCTCCCAGCTTTCAATTATAACAATGACATTCCTAACTTCGAATTTTGTTGTCAAACACAACTATCAATTAAAATTGGCCTTTATTTGGACATTGCTAGTCTTATGCATACAGGGTGTGAATCAATGATATATTTGATAATCTAAACTAAAATTATCATCTTAGTGTTTACCCAGAGAAAAGAGAGAGATATTTCATGTTCACATTTATTGCAGTATTTAGCATTCCCATAGTTGATTTTATCTTAATTTCTTCAATGCCCCAATAAATTCGAACTTGAAATACACTTATGATATCATTGGACATATCAGCACCAAATTACATCCTTGTGGACCAAGATTTTCCCAAATTAGTAAATGCAAGGAATGGCTACAATTGATATTAACCCAAAATTACAGTTACAATTGAAACTATTAAGAGATGAGTAAAAACTGACATTTTAAAGTTCATTCTCAGTTTTTTAATACATTAGCCTTTCAGAACATTTGCAAGCCAGGAAACATATTCAGATACATGATACAAGTACAACAACATCTTTAATGGTTGTTGAGCAGCAGAAGTTGGAAGAAACATAACTAAACAGTCACCTGTGCCAAATTTGAAGAAAGAACACGTTGCAGATCATCAATTTCCTTTTGAAGCCATCTGTCACGAGCAGTTTTGCTGGAGAATTGGGTAGCACGGCCCTGTTTCTGATAAAGAATACTAAGCTGCTTTTCACGTTCCATAATTCTGAAAAACACCCAAAGCATTTGTCAAGAATTTGGTTCTTAAAAAAAAAGGATGATAGAAATAGCAAGCAGTCTTCTTCAAATGGCAAGATAAATTACATTCTAGTGGGATAAAGAAGAATAAAAAAGAACTAATTCGCATACGCAAGCTGGTTTGAAACAGTTCTAGGTCAGCATCAAAGAATTGGAAAAGAAGAGAGAATAAATGGGAACGGGGAAAGGATACTAATTTCATCAACAACATGAAGAATTCAGATACTTGATTTCTAAGATGATCTAAGCCATATGCTTAAATTCTGATAGTATCAAAATATTAAACTACTTTAAATATTTTTTGCTTAAAGCGATCAATCTCAACACATAAACCAGAAGCTCCAGCATGAGGTATAACCCAAGACATGGATCATTCAACCAAAAAGTGGCCTGAGTGTACACTCGACTGCTAGCATAGGCAAACTTGGAAGACATACCCTTTACTAATATTCTTTTCCTTAATAACTTGATTCTCATACAATGGGCTAATTTTGTCAAGCTCCTCCATTGAATCTTGTATTTCTCTCTCCAGAGTATCAAGTTGCTTCATTGCATCCTCCTGAAAGTATACATATACATCAAATAAAAACACGATCCTTTATCATAAAAGTAATGTATATATATGGTATCATCAGAACAATACTTTGGCTTGGGCATTTCCAGAAATCTTCTCTTGTAGGTCTTTGACATCAAGCTCAAGCTCCGTTTGCCTTTTAATAGCTTCAGTTTGTCGCTTCTCTACCACCTCTTTCTCTTTGGTCAATCCTTGAACCTCCCTTGTAAAATCTTTAAGCATCTTGTCCAAGTCCTTGGACCTTTCATGGGCATCCAAAACACTGTTATACATCTTAGCTGATGTTTCAGAAACCTTGTTTCGAGCCTCTTCTACCTGAAATGAAGTAGAAATAAAAAAAATTTCGCTGTTAAAAACTTGCTGCCACACAAGGACAATAAAATAAAGTTTTTAAGTCCTGGACTCAAATCAGAAAAATGTGCAGAATGCATAAACATTATCCAAAACATGAATATAAGAATAGCTAAATGCAGCTTCAAAGGAAACATAAATGATATATCACACTGAAATAATAATACTGTTCATATGATTGGAAAAGCTTATTTGTCTAGTGAAACTGGCAGAAATCTAGAACTTGAGGTTGCAAATTTATGACTGAAAATTAGCTACATGTTGTTTTCAAAAAATAATATGTGTTATGGGGTCCAAGCCAAATCGGGTTCATTGCAAAAGCACAAAATGTAATTTTTAAGAATTGGGAAAATTGCTCACAACAGACTTATAACATAAGGTGTTAAATAAAATGTATCACTAGGTTAACCAACTTTTGCCTGCACTACTTCATCCTTACGATTTATAAATAATAGACCAGTGCCCAACACCAAGCTGTTTGAACCCTCAAGCATATTACCAACATGTGCTCTATCATCTAAACTTTGCACACATTATACAGGGTACGAGTCTCTTCCCAAAATGAAGAAATGAAGAGAACAGAAGATGAAACAAAATATTTGGTAATTCCAAAATAATCAGTTTGAACACATCGATGTCCTCCTTGTCAGGTAATGATCCATAAATACTAAATTAATATCCCAATAAATTAAGTTTATTAGGAAGAATAACATAAATCTTTTAAACTCCAGTAAGCAAAAAGGCGCAACACTTAAATAGATTGACAAAAGAATAAATGAAGAATCCTTCATATTCAAGCATATAGAAGTTGCTGACCTCTCCCAACTTCTGCCGAGCATCTTGAAGTTCCTTATCATAAATGGTATATTCTAGAGATCTATGCTGTTTGTCAAGTTGCTGATATTTTCTTAGCTCCTCCTTCTCTTCATCCAGTTCCTTCAGTCTCTCATCCAAGTATTGAACAACTTGAATAATCTGTTTTCTTTTGTTACCTGATTACCAAGAAGAAGTGCACATAAAACAAAATGCAAGATGAAGGAGAAGCGTACAGCCAAACCAACTATGACTTGCCTGTGTCTTGCATAATTTTCAAACTTTCACGACGTCTCTCTTCATAAACTCGAGTGCCACCAATTTCCTTCAGTAAATCCAGACGCTCTGAATCTTTCATCAATGTCAAAGATGCTATCTATTGAACAAAACAGGAAAGCTAAGAGAAATTTTGAAAATATTAAAATTATAACCATCTAAATACAAGCATCATACCTTTCCTTGCTGTACTACATAGTATGGATTGGAGCGTGAGAACCCAGCACTTTCTAATAGATTCATAACTTCTGTTTTCCTGCCAATTACATCTTCTATGGTTAAGGTAACAGTAAAATTAGTAAGTGGTGGCAAAAAATAAGATCCATGAAGGGAAAGGATCTTTCCAAGAATAACACTTAACGTAATATGCTTCCCATCCAGAAAATACTCATCCTTTTTCAAACCAATTGTTCTTCGCAGATGAACTTCCTCTTTATCAACCTATTGAGCGACAAAACAAAATGCTTAAAATGTGAGCGAGAAATAAATAGAAGCTGTTACATAATATAATATCCTAATTAGATAATCCCCTAATTAGTGGTAGCAAATATCCTAATTAGATAATCCCCTAATTAGTGGTTGTAAATATTCTAATTAGTATAGTATACTAATTAGTATAGTTGCCTTATTAGCATTCCATCTTTGTATATAAATATGTAAAGCTTGTAGTAATAAAAATATATGAAAAATACAATCTCATATCTCTGTTTTTACATGGTATCAGAGCGTTAGAGAGTGGGATTTGGAATATATTTTTCCAAATTTGGGTTATCTGTCAATTTGACAGATTAGGGTTCTGAAATTGGGTCATCCACTTGGAGTGATCTTCTGTTATCATCGTCGTTTGGCTCGCCTCTGTCTATACAACACCTTTTCAGGCTTGGTTAAGGTTATACTCGCTTGGTTTTGCTATTCACTTGAGACCAGGTTCTGTTTACTCACTTTTTCGGATTTGTAGATTCTGGTTGTGATTTGTTGCTTCTGTTTTATTGGGATTATAGCTTTTGTGTGAGTTATGGCTGATAAAAAGATAATTAGCATTTCTGATGTGATTCCGGTAATGTCTAAAATTACGGAACACAAACTCAATGGCTCTAATTATATGGATTGGAGCAAGAGGATTCGTCTTTATTTAGGGAGTATTGAAAAAGACCAACATATGACTAACAATCCTCCTAAAATTGAGTCTAGACAGACATGGTTGAGGATGCTCGGTTATTTTGCAGATTCGTAATTCTATTGATAGTGAGGTTATTGGCTTGATTAATCACTGTGAATATGTCAAAGAATTGATGGATTATTTAGATTTCTTATATTCAGGGAAAGGGAATATTTCCTGAATTTATGAGGTTTGCAAATCATTTTATCGTACAGAGAAGCAAGATCAATCTCTTACTGCTTATTTTATGGATTTTAAGAAAACTTATGAACAGCTTAATATGCTACTGCCATATAGTTCTGATGTGAAGGTTCAGCAGAGTCAACGGGAGCAGATGGCAATTTGAGCTTTTTAGCTGGTCTTCCTCCTGAATTTGAGACTGTGAAGTCTCAGATACTTTCAAGTTCTGAGATTTCTTCTTTACATGATGTTTTTAGCAGGATACTTCGCACAGAGGGAACTCCACCTGTTCAGTACAATAGTGCTCTTGTCAGCCAAAATCGTGAGTTTGGACATTCTTATTACAGAGGTAGTGGTAAAGGTAGTGGACATTCTCAAGTTCTCTCAGTACCAGGAATCATTGAAATCTTCATCTACTCCAGTTACTGCCATTGCAGATTCAGGTAAATCCAATGCATGTCTTGTTTCCACCTCCTCCAAATGGGTCATTGATTCTGGTGCCACAGATCATATGACAGGTAATTCTAGCAGATGGGTCATCATTTTCAGTCGCATAAATCCATCTCTAATGTCACCTTAGCAGATGGGTCATCATTTTCTGTTCTTGGATCTGGCACAATTACTCCTACCCCTTGCTTCCTTTAACATCTGTTCTTCATTTACCTCAGTTATCTTTCAATTTGATTTCTGTAAGCCAAATTACTCGCACTCTTAATTGTTGCATCTTATTCTTTCCTTATCATTGCTTATTTCAGGATCTTATGACGAAAAAGATTATTGGTAAAGGACATGAGTCAGGAGGCCTCTACATTTTTGACACCCACATACCTAGATCTATTGCCTACTCTGGAGTTACATCCCCTTTTCAGGCGCATTGTCGGTT